>PVIA01011325.1:0-45239 GCA_004024845.1 Tonatia bakeri
TTTCAAATGAAGCTAAAGACAACTAAGTGCTATAAGAGCCATCTTAAAGGAAAAAAACAAATGAACTTTTTGGCCAACCCAGTATTTGCTTTTTCTTTTGTGTTGCTGTCTTATTTTTATCTGTTTAGCATAATCATCCATGTAGATTTCTAATCTGAGATGCATCCTTCAGTATACTCAGCATTGTATGAAATCTCTGAGGGAATGTAGTTCTGTCCCCTCATTTGCAGTTGAGAAAATTGAAGCTAAGAGAGTAATTTGGCCAAAATCATGCTGTGAGTTAGAATTGGAGTTAGAACTGGAGAATCCAGTTCTGGTTACTCTTAGATTTTTACTGTTGAAAATACAGACCTTGAAAACTTGAAGTATACACACAAAAATTTCCAAAAAAATAGCAATTTTAGTTAGTGAATGAGATTGAATCTTTTTCCCGCTAGGGATGCTCCCCTAAGCCTTTGTGCTTCACTAACTTCTGAAAGTAGCATTCTGCCAAAAGATACGAGTCCATATCACATTCTCTATCAGATTCTTGCACTGTGACATAAAACCGTGTTGGGCAAAAGTAGGAGAGCGTGCATGTGAAGTTTCTGTATAGTAAGAACCTAGAAAATTCTCTTATTACAGGGTAAGATTGCATAACACTGAAATATGTTGGTTTTGAACAGAAATTTCAGAGCCTTAACTCATCAGAGAATGTGATAAAGGGGGAAACAGAATTCCTGGTTATTTGCTGTGCGTTAGTGATTACATGCAGGGTTTTTGTTTTCTTTTATGTAATTACTTAGTTTTGAACAATGTCTTAGTATTTTTAATAACTAAGAGGCCTAATTTATCTTTAAACATTTTGTGAACAAGTTGGGAATGTTTCTGATCACTAAGAAGTGGCATCAGGGTCTGAAGATGGGAGGAGCTGTGGCATGCATTGAGACAGTGGAACGTGTTAATACTTCAGTGTTGCTGTGGGCCACAGTGATGAACATTGTGGTCGTTTAAGCCACACTGTACAGTTTGATCTGTTCACTGCATTGTTAGTGTAGAGAAGTGGAGTATGTAGTATGATTTGAGAACTAAATTCTCAGAGAATCTCTTAATTTACTGTGCTGAGTAGTTAAAACTAAATGGATTACATACTTTGTTCTTGTTTTTATAGGAAATATGCGACTTAACATGTAAGAGAGCGTGCATTATTTCTTATATGAGTTTAGATTAGGAAAATGCTTTGGTTTTGTGAGAAAGAGGATTTAATAATGTTTCTGGAGAGCTAAGCTAACCAACAGAAAAGATGGCATCAAGTTATAAGCTCTTGCCAAAGAAAAACAAAGGTTTTTCTTTCTCTTTTAGATTACCTTAATTTTAATTTTTTCAGATAAACATTTAAATGCGAGTTTAACATACATTAAGAAAAGTGCACCAACCATGAGATACAGCTTGATAAGTGCAAAGTGAAACGCCCCCTGGAACCTCACCTAGATCAAGAAATGAAGACCAGAAACGCCCTGATGCGCCTTCTCAGACACTGACCCTTCCAGCAATGTGGCCATAATGCTGACTTAGGCTAGTGTTGCCTTCTTCTGAGTTTTATATAAATGTAATCATTTCGTATCTACTCTTTTGCATCTGGCTTCTTTTGCCTTTTTTTTTCTGTGAAATTCATCCATGTTGTTGTATGTAACAATAGTTCTTTTCATTATTGTGTGCAATCCATTTTATGGATGTTCAGATTGTTTACCAGTTTTTGTATATTAAAAATAAACCTACCATGAACATTTTGGTGCATTTTTTGTAATCATATGTTTGCATTTCTCTTGAGTGTATTCCTGGGAGTGGAGTGGCTAGATTACAGGACATGTGTGTGTCTAGCTTTTATAGATAATGTCCAACAGTTTTCCAAAGTATTTGTACTAATTGACATAAGGACTTGTAGTGTTTAAGAGTTCCAGATGGTCCACATCCTTGCCAATACTTGGTATTAACAGTTTTTATTTTTGTTTTCATTTCAACCATACTGGTAGGTAGATAGCAGTATCTCAGTGTGGTTTTAATTTGTTTCCCTGTGACGACTGATCATGACGGCCACTGCGTGTATCTATCGGTCATTTGGATGTTCTCTTATACAATGCACCTGTGCAGATCTTTTACTGAGAGGCAAAATTAGGTTATCTTTTTACATTATTATTTATTTTAGTGGTTTTTACAATATATTCTGGATAATCTTTTATCAGATTAAAGTTTTATCAGTTTAAAGTTAATAGCTCTCTTTCCCCTTCTGAACAATACAAGGA
This sequence comes from Tonatia bakeri, assembly GCA_004024845.1. NCBI lineage: Eukaryota > Metazoa > Chordata > Mammalia > Chiroptera > Phyllostomidae > Tonatia > Tonatia bakeri. The sequence continues at coordinate 2,283 of PVIA01011325.1, forward strand.
TCTTTAAAACACTTTAACGCTTATTTATCCTCCATTCCCATTTGTATGATACTACTGACCAACATTTTAGTCCCACCTCGTAGCCCCCTACATTTACTATTGCTATTAAAGTTTTATATAATATTTTTTAAATTACTCATTTACCAATGTCTTTGCTCATTCTTTCATCTCAGTTCTTTCCATTTTTTTCTGAGATTCATCCTTTGAAAGTTCCTTTAATGTGCCTTTAGAACTCTAGTGAGGCAATGCTTTATTTTACTTTTGAAAGAAAGTTTTGTTTGATATTATTATTTCTGTGTCTTACAACTTTTATTTTTTTCTTTTGAAGTCTATTGCAAATCTAATTGTTAATCTTTTATAGGAGATTCATCAATGAAAAGCTCTAGAAAATCCCTAGACACTATCTCCTCAGTATGACCTTTCCATTATCTCTCTTTGAGGAACCTCAAGTGTGCTGAACCTTCTTTCCTTGGTCTCTTAGTCTCTCTCTTTTTTTAAATTTTATTAAAAAAATTTTTTTCTTTTTTTTTTCAAATCTATATCCCAGTTTAATCTCTTTTCACTGGATCTATCTCCTATTTAATGTATTAATATTTTTCTATGATTATAGTTGGTAATTTTCAGATGTACTGGTATTCCTTTATAAGATCTTGTTTCCCATGCTTTTAATTCTATCTTTAAGGATTTTGAACATTGTAAAAATACTTGTTTTATATTTTGTGTTTCAATATTACATTGTCTGCGGTTCTGGGGGGTTGGGAGGGAAGGTGTCAAATTTTACTCTACTCTGTTGTTTCTACTGACTTTTGTTTCATGTGGTTTCTTTACTCATGTGCTTTGGAATTTTTAACTTGTCAGGATTTATCTGTGGGAATCCTCAGGCAGCCTGTTTGAGAGCACCTTTCTCCAGACAGGATTTGTTTCCTTCTTGCCAGGTGTCAGTGGAGGGCGTGGGGGGTGGGGGTACTACCAACCTAAGACCACTTTGTGTTACTGTCTTGTGTTGGGGTTTTCTGGATCATACTGGTGTATAAATTCAAATTCTAAATTCTTGGGAGGTTGGCCTGTTGTTACAGATTCTTCGGAGACTCCCCCCACCTCAGCATTTTGGAAAAGACATAAGGTTTTTTTGGTTTGTTTTTTTAATTCCATCTCTTGGTGAACAGATTTTTTTCTTTTGTCTACCTTTGAACTTTCCAAGGCTCTGACTTTGTGTGTGTTGGGGGTCTATAACAACTCCCTATCTACCCCGTAACCGGTGTCTTGAAGAAAGCCTGGTTTCTTTTTTTTTTTTAAGATTTTATTTATTTTTAGAGAGGAAAGGAAGAGAGAGAGAGACATCAATGTACGGTTGCTGGGGGCCGTGGCTTGCAACCCAGGCATTTGCCCTGACTGGGAATCGAACCTGCGATGCTTTGGTTCGCAGCCCGCGCTCAATCCACTGAGCTGCGCCAGCCAGGGCGAAAGCCTGGTTTCTTATTTAGCAATTTTTTCCTCACAACATTGAGCTCATCATTTTAGGAGACCAGCCAACTTCCATTTTTTAGTTCTGATCCTACTCATCCTAGTAAATAACTATGATTCTTGCATAAATTTTAAGCTATTTATATTGTTTGTGATGCAATTAAATGTCTTTTTTTAATTACTCAAAAGAGTATTTATTGAATCTCTTTTAGTAATTATATGATCTATATAATGACTTTATATTAAGAGGTATGCATGTTTAGATTCCTCTTTGGAGCCCTAGCTACAAATCTGTTTTTTTTTTTTTTTTTAAGATTTTATTTATTTATTTTTAGAGAGGGAAGGGAGGGAGAAAGAGAGAGAGAGAGAAACATCAATGTGCGGTTGCTGGGGGACATGGCCTGCAACCTAGGCATGTGCCCTGACTGGGAATCAAACCTGCGATGCCTGGTTCGCAGCCCACGCTCAATCCACTGAGCTACACCAGCCAGGGCACTACAAATCTGTTTTTAAAATGAGTCAGAATCCTAGTGCTACGGCTGGCTGCTCTGTTCTGAATTCTAAAAACACTGACTACTTACTAGTTTATCAGGTACATCTTGACTTTTGTGTCATAGCAAAGGCCAACTACAGTGTCCTTTTTCCAGTTCTGTGGGAAGGTACTAATGAATGCTTACAAGAATGGATTTGATTAATATACTAAATCATCTGCAAAAAGCTTGAAATATTTTTTTCCTGCTTTCATTTCTGGGGGTGTGCAGCAAGGGTAATAAATAACTGTTAAACTTAAAATTGAAGAAAGTAATTTGTTTCTGGCAGAAGGCCTTTCCAAAACCCTTTCTGTAGTTTTTAGCCACATGGTTGAAAAATATAGCAGTAAATGTATATTATCTTACTGCTTTCCATTTTCAGTTTTTTTTCTCCCCAAACTTAATAGCAGCTCCAAAGGTACTAGTTTAGGCCTTCTTTCTCTCCTCCCACTCCCCCTTTTTTTAAAAAACATCCTATCATTTATTATATTGTACCAGCAGGAATCAGTTTAAAGAGGTTGGGAGCTGTTTTAGATTAATGGCTTGGCAATTTGGAAGTAGCCCACTGGAGTCACAGTCCTGCTTATCTTGGAGTAAGTTTTAAAAACTTAGCTATTGAGAATTGTTTCTATAAGCTGCCAAATTGAAAGTTGGAGTGAAGAAAAACTGCACTGATCCATATACCCCGAAATGCTTCTCAGTATGCTTTGTGGGGATCTAGTTGTTTGGAGGATGCAGAACCCACAGGCTAAAAAACTTTCACTGACAGTCAGTAAGAAATGCTGCTGTGGGTTTACATGGACTTGACAGTGTTTTTCCTCAAAGTTCTCAAATTTTCATTTTAATATACAAGATATTTTCTTTTTTACTTAATATTTTAAAGTGGTAGCCATTTATTTCCTCCTAACTTTTTCTACATGAGAAAAAACATCCCTTCTTTTTCCTTCTCCCATTTGTGGGATTGTACAACCTTTCAGTTAAACAAAACCAAAATTGTTCATTTGCTCAGTTTCCACCCCCTTGAAATAAGCCACATAGCTCCCTGTGGGTGTGCCCGGCCTCAGACTGCTGCCACAGTAACTGGATCCTCCTTATCTCCAGCCGCTCTGGGCTCCTTACCGCAGTCTCTTCCTCTGCTTTCTCAGCTCCTCCTCTTCCCTCTTCCACCAGTGTTCGTGCTGCTCCTGCCCCCTTCCTCTCAGAGGCTCAAGAGCAGTTCTCAGGAGTTGGTTTTTCTTTTCCTTTTCTTTAAATATTCTGAGGGATTTATACACTGTCCAAAGATACATGTTTCGTTGCGGAATTCCTACATGAGAATTAAACCCCTCACTGAAGATTTTGCAGAGGTCTTTTCTTTCTTTTGTTTTGTCAGAGATTAGGTATTATAGATGTGAATTCATGAATATAAAGTACAGATGGCCCTTGCTCTGTGTAAATATGTGCTCTAAAAAGTTGGCTGTATCCTAATATAATATATTAAATGCAGGGGAGATTATTATTTGAAAGAACTTGGCAAAGCATCTTTAGAGTAAAGAATTCACAATATAAATAATACTGTCTTACTTTCTCTGTTTCAGGTTTTTTTGGCATTTTCACATCAATAATAGTAACTTAAACAGTAACAGGGTTACCTGTTCTCAGCAATTTGACATGGCGTCCTTTTCACCTTTCATTAGATTAGCCCAGTTTTCCAATCCCCTAAAGTAACCTTTCTATATGGGTCATCATCTTTCTGGGCCAGTGAGCTTAATAATTTAGGTGTCTTACAAATACAGTGCTTGGTGATTAGTTGTGTTTTTCTTTTTTCTTCCCAGCCCCTTTCATTAAATCTGTCGCACTTGTACTTTTAAGTATTTGAGCCCATAGTACTGGTGTTACAGGTTGACTGTGCCTTTGTTTTTTGACCTTGGTATTAACCTAGGACATTCTTATACTCCTCTGATGATGAGTGGCTACAGATTACAGTTTCAATGGCTTCAAGATAATTGACTTTAATTATTTTTAAGTCATCGATTGGTTAGAGCAGTGTAAATAAGCATTGTTCAAGAAAAAGATATAAATGACTTCTGAGTTTTTTTCTTAGCATACAAGTAAAAATTAGGGTGAAAGCAAAAGCACATGACACAACAGTGTGCTTTGCTAGTAGATCATAGGGTTCCTGTAGCTTAAATTATACACACCACTATAAGCTGTTAACTAGTGACAATTTTGATTTCCCTTTTGTATTAGTTGCAATGTACAATCCTTTCATTTAAAGCCATGTGGTAAAGTTCCAGTTTATTAAGAAGTATGTTTTTGCATCTCTTTCTGCCAGGGTTGTACATACCGTCCTCTCCCTCAAATACCTACTCATCATTTTAAGACCAAGCTCCAATTATAACTTCCCTAAAACCTGCCAAATTGACTCCATTCTCTGAGTCTGTAATACATCTATTATAACACATAGCTATATAGCGTAACACAGTGCTCTGTATAGTTAAGAGGCAGTCTCTCCCTTCTCCTTTAGTAATACTGTAGGCAGAAAGAGTGATACGGTGAACTTAACTGCCCCTAAAATACAAAGAAGATATGTGTTTACAGGCCATTTCTGTTTGTATGTTTGTTTTCATTTTAATTAAACTTCCTGTCATGGCTGATAAAATAGAAAGGTGGCAAATCTACCAAACACCCAAAAATAGTTTCACTGAGGGCAGGTGGAACTGGAAGGATTGAGGAATGGGAGTGAAAATGGGGAGAAAATTTCTAAACCTGTTTCTTTCCCGGTCTTGGAAAGAGCTTATAGTATTTGGGAACTCAGAGCATTAGTTTAAAAGGTTGGGGTGTGGCTCTCACCATGGAGAGGCAGCCCATGTTCTAGGGCTTGATGTTGGAGAAGTCAGTCCTTTAAGTCATGTGACTTGTCAGCTTGGCCACCTGCCTATTTTATAGCAGTGTTTGGAGGTAAGTACTCGAATTTTGGAGGGTGAGAATACTTAAATTTCCTAAGATTTAAAAAATTTTGGTATTTGTCTTTACTGGGTAAATTATTTGAAATGTGAAACATATTTGTCCAATTAAGATTTTTTCTCATATTTAGAAAAAACAACAATTAAAAAATGCCTGCACAGTCCTATGCCCTTAGAGCCAATCAAGGCAAAAGTAATGTTGTTTTTTTTTACTTCAAATAATTTTTTATTTTCAATTACAGTTGACATTCAATATTATTGACTGTATTCCCTATATTATACTTTATATCACCATGACTATTCCGTAACTACCAATTTGTGCTTCTTAATCCCTTCACCTTTTTCACCCATCCCCTCAACCCTCTTCCTATCTGGCAACCTGCAAAATGTTCTCTTATCTGTGAGTCTGTTTCTGTTCTGCATGTTCATTCATTTGTTTTTTAGATTCAATTGTTGGCAGATATGTATTTATTTCCATTTTATTATTTTTTATCTTTTTTTCTTCTTAAAGAAAACTCTTAACATTTCACATAATACTGGTTTGGTGGTGATGAACTTTTTTAGATTTTTCTTGTCTGGGAAGCTCTTTATTTATCCTTAGATTCTAAATAATGGCTTTCCTGGGTAAAGTAATCTTGGTTGGAGGTTCTTGTTTTTCATCACTTTGAATATTCTTGCCATTCCTTTCTGGCCCACAAAGTTTCTGTTGAGAAATCAGCTGACAATCTTATGGGAGCTCTCGTAGGTAACTAACTGCTTTTCTCTTACTGCTGTTTAGATTCTTTCTTTGTCTTTAACCTTTGACATTTTAATTAGGATATGTCTTGGAGTGGGCCTCTTTGGGTTGGTCTTGTTTAGGACTCTGCACTTTCTGGATTTGTGTGTCTATTTCCTTCACCAGGTTAGGGATTTTTCTGTCATTATTTTTTCACATAGGTTTTCAGTTTTTTGCACTCTCCTTTCTAGCACCACCATGACACAAATGTTGGTTCACTTAAAGTTGTCCTGAAGGCTCCTTATACTATCCTCATTTTCTTTTTATTCTTTTTCCTTTTTGCTGTTCTGATTGGGTATTTTCTGCTTCCTTGTCTTCCAAACCTCTGATTTGATCCTCTGCTTTATCCACTACACTGTTGATTCCCGGTAATGTATTCTTTATTTCAGTTAATGTATTCATTTCTGACAGGTTCCTTTTTGTACTAGTTCCATTTTAATGTTTTCCAGCTCTTTGCTGATACTGTCACTGAGATCATTGAGGATCCTCTAACCAGTGTTTTGAACTTAGCATCTGGTAGATTGCTGGTCTCCATTTTGTTTAGTTCTTTTTCTGGAGTTTTGTTCTGCTCTTTCATGTGGGACATGTTTCTTAGTCTCTTCATTTAGGCAGCCTCCCTTTGTTGGTTTCTATGTATTCAGTAGAGCCAACACATCTCCCAGGCTTGGCAGAGTGGCCTTATACAGTAGGTACTCTACAGGGTCCAGTAGCACAGAGTCCCTAGTCACCTGAGCTGTGCACTCCAGGTGCACCCCCTCCCTATTGCTCCCCCCAGTGTGGGCTATTTACATCTACCTCTGTTGTAGTTGAGTTCAATTGCTGTTGGCATGTCAACAGAAGAGTTTTATCCCCAGGCCTATTTGTTGCAAGTACTGGCTGCTACCACTATGGAGGTTCAGCTGTGCAAGGCCTGACCACACAGAGCAGGACTTACTTCAGTGGGGCGTCCACCCCTTGATGTGTGGCTTGTGCAGGTGGTTGTGGGGCCTCCCAGGAGATGCAGGCCAAGGTCAGCTGCCACCTGTGTGCTTCCCTAGGGCCACCCAGTTTGAACCACAAAGTGATCTTCAGATGGCGTTGACTTGTACTCAGCTTGGAGGTGCCCAAGAGAGGCCAAGCTGCAATCCAAGGTCAGCTAACACTAATGCCAGACCTGGAGCCACTTAGCAAGAGGTATGAGGCACACTGTGTCAAGATGCTGCTTGTTTGAGAGATTTTGGAAAAGTCTGAAGCATGAACCAAGACAGGCAGTTCACATAGAAAAGCCACAGGAAACAGCTTAGGTTGGGCATGTAAGTTGGGTGGGGCAGATCTCAGAGAATCACCAGGGTAGAGCAAATAGTATTAGCCAAGGTTGTTGGAGATTCGTATACGGCGCCAGCCTCGCAGATCTGTGGGGTGAGGACTGTGCAGTGAACAAAGGGATATGCCAGCACTTCCCTCTGGGGAAAAGCTGCCCCTCCAGCCCTCGCCCTGAAGTCAGACAGTTGAGTTCCTCCCCTTTGTGTCCCTGCCTTTTCTGAGCTGCTACCCCAGTGCTAGAGCTCAAGGCAAGTGAGTGTGAGTTAAGTCCACATGCAGGCTCTTTAAGAGGAATGCCTGGGACTCCAGAAGCCCTTTATCTCTCAGTCACAATCCCTGCTGGTTTTTACAACCAGAAGTTACAAGGACTTCTCTTCCTGGCTGAAACCCTAGCTGGGGGGCCTGGTGTGGGGCTGGGACCTTTTACTGCTCAGGGGGCACCTTTGCAGCTGAGACATCCCTCCCAATTTGTATCTACAACACATAGTTGTGGGAGCAGCCCGTTCCACATCTTTGCTCTTCCTGCCAGTCTCCATGTGACTTCTTTATATCTTCACTTGTAGGACTTCTGTTCGGCTAGATTTCAGGTGGTTCTGAATGATGGTTGTTCTGTAGTTTAGTTGTAAGTTTGCTGTATTTGTGGGAGAGTTCAAGTACCACGTTTACTGGCACCACCATCTTGACCAGAGGAGATCACAAAAGTAATATTTTTAACAAAAGATCGCATGTGTCATAATGTTTTCATATGTTGTATGTTCATATTGCATTCTAGTTTTACTTGTTTTCTGTTCCATTTTTGGGCTTTTTCCCAAAGCAGAAATTATTTGTGAATCCATTTTTTTTTAATAGAAGGTATATAATACTCTTCATTTTTTATTCTGTAGTTTATTCTGTTATTTAATGTAGTTTTTGTCTTCCTTTAAGAGATGGTTAATAAAATACGTTGTTTTTGGAAGTATTTTGCCATGGTAGAGTTCAAAGTCACATATTGTTTTTCCTCTTCAAGTTCGGCAACTTTCAAATACAATACAAGCTCACTAGTTTAGTTAATTTTTGTTTTAAATGGGGATCATGCCTAATCTGACCTAATGATTTATTGAATTTCAATCTCAGCGGGTTTTTTTTTAAGATTTTGTTTATTTATTTTTAGACAGAGGGGAAGAGAGGGAGAGAAACATCAGTGTGTGGTTGCCCCTCATGTGCCCACCAGCAGGGACCTGCCCACAACCCAGACTGGGAGTCAAACTGGTGGCACTTGGGTTCGCAGGGCAGCACTCAGTCCACAGAGCCGCAGCAGCCAGGGCAGCTTTTCTTTTCATCCAGAAGAAAACCTGTTTGAACTCTGACCGTTTTTCACTTATCCCTAACCTTGCCTTTTTTGTAATTGCTTACTCTTTAAATCTTAGATTACATCTTTTAACAAATAACCATCTATCAAATGTTAAATAGGCCAAGGACATTATTCATTTACTATCCATAATACTTTTTGAACGTGCTCTGCACTAGGTAGTTCCTGAGACCTCCCGTTCTCTAGTTGCTCACACCACGTGTGAGCGTTACACCAGTGAACAGACAGTTGGGAGTCAGTGTGTCATGAGTGCCGTGTTGGAGTTCAGCCAGAGGACTGTGGGGTTTGAGGCTTTAAACTTCAGGGTGGAGGCTTTCCTTCACAAATCCATCTTGCAAGGGAGGCAAAACCAGGGTATTCCTAAATAGGAAATTACAGAATGCGGCCAGAGATGCCCACAGACAAGAGTTGCATTTCACCAGCTTGGCAAGGCTCTCGTCGTCTGGAACATGAGCACCAGGGACAGCATTTTCATCATGGAATTATCCACGTTGTATTATCACTTCCAGGAACAATTATTTTGGAAAGAAAAAAGCCATGAAAGAGTAACAACTGCTCTTCAGCCCTCTGTGTTTCTAGGACCATCTCTGACTTAGGTTTTATAACTCCAGGATGGCAGACTGTTACGTGATGATTACTCCTGCAGAGAACACACACACCTCTTACCACCGCAGCTTTGGTTCATTATTGATCCAGGCCTTTTTTCTCCCCTTGAGATTGCTCCCTCAGCTGCATCTCTCGTACTGTTTGGATGCCCCACAACTATCTGGGTTTTTTATTTTATTTTTTAAATTTTTTAACCCAGAGCCTCTCCACACTGCATAAAATTATCCTGTTATGAAAATCACTTGTGATGAAAAATCACTTCTCTACTTTTTATCTCCATTGCCATTATTTGTATGACCTATTTGCTTAACCTTTTGGAACCTCAGTATTTTCATCTATGAAAGGAGCATAATAGTACTGTGTGATAGGATTGTTGTGGGCAGTCCACGGGAAAAGTATATAAAAGCAGTGTGCCTTATTCCAGTGGAACTTCAGCTGCTTCGCAGCAGTCACATCAAGGAGAGCACAAAAGTTTGCACACAGTTGGCTTTTAATACCTTTTTGATTTCATGCTTTTTAATTGCCCTATGATCATGTCCCTGCCCCTGTTTTTCTGACACTTTGTTTTCCTTTCTGATGAGTGTTCAGCTATAATTTTTTTCACCCCCTACTTTGATTTTAACTGAATACCCATTACCTAGGCATATCCATTCAGCAGACATGGTGGTTTCCTTGCGCTAGGCATTGGATACAGAGGTGCTCCCGTTCAAGTGGGGGAAACCCATGGAAACAGCCAGCTGGTGTGAGGAGCTCTGGAATGCTGTTGTTTAAAGCATTATGGAGACACAGATGAAGGAGCTTTAAATTTTTTCAGAGCAGATCAGAAAAGTAGCTTACATTTAAATTCTGGGCCTTGAATTCTCACTTGGTAGATAAAAGGAAGATATTGCTATGCAATGGCAGCCATTTATAAAAAGTCAGGTGAAGATAAAAGTATATAAGGTGTAAGTAGTCTCTACGAAGTCAAAAGTCTGTGCTTTCCTCCTTTACCTCCCCAGTTCTGTCATAATAGAAAGGCAAACAGAAAACAAATAGCCCTTTTTCTAAGATGTAAAATGGTGCTTGTCTTCAGTAGTGAATAAAGAGTTCTGCTTTATTTGCTTATGCACATACAAACTTTGCACAAACTTTCTTTGCACATACAAAATGAGTAAGGACAGCACAGAACCTTAGAAGCAGTGTGTGCATGTATGTATTCTTGAACTGTGCCTCCTACTATCAGTTTTTCCTCCACTTCCTGTGTTTCTTTCCTTTGATCACTTACTACATGCCAGGCACTTTGCAGTGGGTATCTCTTTTAATCCACACAGCTTTATGAGTTAAGATTTCTTGTTTTTTTACAGATGAGAACACCGAGAGTCAAAGGAGTTTTAGAAACCAAAACCAAAAAATACTTGTTTAAGGTGCATGGCCTGTAAGTGGGAGAGCTCATCCTCAGAGCCAGCATTATCTCCAAAGCTTCAGTTCTTTTCATCCTAAAATGAGGTGCAGAGCTGCTGCCTAAGAGCCTTAAACTAGGCCCAGCCAATAAATTACTGACCGTTGAATGAATGGTACAGGCAGCCAAACTTTCTAAGTTGTATTCCCTTCATCTAAGAAGCAGAGTAATTGGAACAGATGAGGCTATACTTCCTTTTAACTTTATGGTTTCTTCTTAGGCTCCTCCATCTATTTTGTTCATGTCTGGTCATTTTGTGCAACCAAGTATTAGTTACGAGATATAGAGGAAAATGTTCTGATGCACAGGTGGCAAAAGCATAACTCTTTGTAGTTGTTTTAAATCACTTTTAAGATCAAAATAGTGTTGCCTCTGGGGAAGTGGGAGAGGGGATTGCCTGGGAAGAGGTGAGGGGACTTTTCTGTGGTAAAGGTGATGTTCTGTGCATATATCTTCATAGGAATTTGGGTTACACAAGTGTCCATTTCTACACTTCATCGTATGTAAATTTTATATTGAAAGGAAAAGAGCCATAAACAAATATAGTACAGTTTTAGTGTACTGTACTTACTAAAAATTTTATTTATTTTTAGAGAGAGGGTAAGAGAGAGAGAGGGAGAGAAGCATCAGTGTGTAGTTGCCTTTTGTGCACCCTCTAATGGCCCGCAACCCAGGCATGTGCCCTGACTGGAAGTTGAACCAGTGACCCTTTGGTTCACAGGCCCACGCTCAATCCACTGAGCTACACCAGCCAGGGGCTATATTTATTTTGTATACAGTGTTAATGATAGATTTTAGATAGTACTTATATGCTTTGGTTCTTACTAAAATTCTTTCTAATTTGCTGTATATTTAAAATTTTAAATAAATACACATAAAATTAAAAATATTATTATAATAAATTGTTGCAGAGAAAATCACTTTTAAATGAGTCAGCATTTTTGTATCAACAGCCTTCCCTGCTCTTGAGGGGTCTTTGTTAATGCCACCCCAGTCTCTAGTTAGACTATCATGAGTTTAAGTGACCTAATTTAAACAGCTCAGAGAGACCTTTTCTTTCCTTAGCCAACCTGCAGGCAGGCTGGGAGGCTTCCTTAAACATTCAAGCTAGTCTGAATGTCCCACAGTACTTAGGCTTGCCAAGCAAAGCTCATCCCTGTGGCTGTTTGAGTCTCTAATAGTTATAATTCTAGAAGTTAGTGTCACCGTCAGCCAAAGAGTAAACTACTTCTCTCCTCCTCCTTCCACTCCAAATATACCCTTATACACTTGATCAGAGGATGTTAAGAAAATGGCCCTTTTTTTTTGGTTTTGTGCTTTGTTTTTAGTCTGTCACACATTTGAGACGTCTTGGATTTCTTTAACAAATCTCACTTGGTGCTTTCACAGCACTTCAGCGGCAGGCAGTTTCTCACTATGCTGACTTGAGTTCTAGCGCTTCAGTGCATCTTCATTCTGAAGCTTATAGAATGTTGCTCTTATATTTGGAGCAAGTTACCTTTTCTTCACTGGTTTAGACCCAGCCCCTAGTGGTGCCCAAAGTGAGTCTTACCCAACTTGTGTTTGAGAATGTAAGACAATTAGGAATGCATGAACTCTTGTGCAGCAAAAGGGTCAGCAATGAATTACATTAGATCGATAAATTCAATCATGGGATACTTGTATATATATTTTTCAAAAACAGTAAATAGCTAAAATGTGTTTTTAGTTATTTCATTTAAAAAATGTCATTTCTCACCCTGGTTGGTGTGGCTCAGTGGATTGAGTGCCGGCCTGCACACAAAAGGGTCACTGGTTCAATTCCCCATCAGGGCACATACCTGGGTTGTGGGCCAGGTCCCCAGTTGGGGGCACACGAGGTAACCACACATTTGATGTTTCTCTCCCTCTCTTCTTCCTTCTCCTCTCTCTAAAAATAAATAAATAAATAAATAAAATCAGTTTTTTAAAAGTCATTTTTCTCTAATTTCCATAACACTAACTACTCGTAAGTTATTCTACATAGCGAAAACAAGCTACATTTTGTATGTTGAGAATACAACAACAAAATAGCATTTTATAACTTAAATGCAACAAATATTTGAAATGGAGTTGGAGGGCAGGAAGAGAGGGGGATAGAATACTTCTTGAGTTGCACCTGAGCCATACTATAGGTGTTAAGCCTCTAGCACTCAGTAAAAGAGTACTTTATTTAAAATCCACAAAACTGATGGCAAGAGGGAAGGAGAAATTTGACTGCTTGAGAGTTACCCTAAAAGATTGGATCTGCAAATTTACATGAATCCCTGAAACAGGCAGGTGTATATGAGTGCCAAATGATGTCTGAATTAACCAAGAAAAACTTGCTTTCCTGCAGGACTGTGGTGAAAGCGTTGGTTCCCAACAACTTTCACGTTTATAAGGATTTGTTTTAAGGGTCTAACTACACATTGGGCAAGCAACTATATAGTCCAAAAGTACTGGCTGGATTTAACGTGCTGGGGGCATGTGGATTCCTAAGAATGTCACACCTTGTCTACGCCAATAAATCAGAGTGTCTATTCTTGATACTAAATCTGATGTCATTGGCAGACTTTCCCTGTTTATTAGAAGGGTAATATTCAGAAGGGAGAATATTTTTCTTATGTATTTTGCTCTTTCTGTGATTTGGGGTATTTTATGTTTTTTTTTCTGTTTTAAGCTATGAAATATTACTGGCAAGTCCCAAGAAAACTAGATCTGGATTTCATTTTGTCTCTTCAACTCTATGTGATCTTGTGCGCATTCCTGACGTGTTACAAACAGCTTGTGTCTCTGAACGCGCAGTGTCAGTTTTCAGTGGTGAAAGCCCCAAAGGAAACAGGCTGATTCTTCCATGCACAAACAGCTGGGCAGTTGTGGATGGAATTAATTGCTGATATATATTGGCTGTGTTTTTCTTCTCTTGTCATTTCCTTTGCAGCTGCAAAAGTGAAGTTTGACTTGAAAACAGACATTTCCAGCAGTGCAAATCCAAAAAGTATCAAGATGGGATTCTTCAAATATAATATCTAATGCTGCTACCTTTGAGTTGTTCAGTTTGGGGAAGAGCAAACACATGATTTATAATTACACATATGGTTGAAAAGTAATTAAATCAGGCACTTGAACTATGAAAGGAGTATTTTGGAATGGGTCGGTTTATCTTACAGTAAGAGCGACCTCATAATTCAACGAAAGGCTAGATCAGTCAGTACCCTCTCCCTAGGATCCTGAAAGAGGGTGTTCTAGGCTCTCTCTCAAAATATCAAAATGGTCGATACTCCAGACTGATTTATTGTTCCAGTGTGAGGGAGTAGCTGTTGGCGAAGGTAATGTAACATGCATCACTAAAAATAACATTTTCCCCAAAGCCTTTCTATTGTTTGTTTTACATTCCATGTGAAGTATTATATAGCTTATTTTTTTTACATGCTTGGGAATTTTGCTGAGAAACATTTTTATTTCATCAGTTATAGGAGTTCAATTAAAAGTAACTGTTGGTTGTGTTTCTGAATGTGCATATTCAGAAAGTAGTATTGGGTTAAATAACTTTGGATAATAATCAGATGTTTGGTAACAGTTTCAATAACTGATAAATCATTTTAGACACCAATTAAAGATTTTAGACATCCTATTGAATATCTTCTTTGGAAATAAAATTTTAAAAATTTAAATCAGAAATTACTGTTTTCTCATGAAATTATTTTAAAAAGTAGGTGATTACAAAATTTTTCAAAGTATAATATGCATATTAGTGATTTTAATCAAAATAATTTATGTGTTCATTTCAATATTCTACCAAAGGAAGTCCACAAATCCCTTATTTTTGAAGGCAGTTTTTGCTTAGTGAGTTGATAAGAAAATGATTGTGTTGTCTCCAGTTGCCAGGAGAACTAGAGCACTGATAGAGAAGGGTAAGTAATGCTGTGTTCACGGTCAAGCCCCTGTTTTGGCCAGATGGGCCAAAGTAAAGTTCTAGAGTGAACAGTGTTGCCAACACCTTGAGATACGTAGAAGCTGCTGTTGCTAAACTTAGAAGTCGGCGTGGTTGGACTTCCTTTATAGTAGTTCACTTCCACCTAACATTCTATTCTGTTGATTGAGCTCTATGACCCACCTTGCATTTTATCTTTACCTTTTTCAAGAAAAAAATGAGTTTCATTTCGTTTCATGGCAGGAAAGCTGATCTATAAACATGAACTCTCCCCCTGTTTCTTTAAGGAGGATTAACCAATTAATTTTGACTCAGAGGCCCTGAAAAATGTTGTGGTGATATTAACATGCAGTTTGCTCTCTCTGCAGTCTGCCTGGGTGTGTTGTTTCCCCCAGAGTGGGCTCCACCCTGCTCTAACCGCACTGAGTGTGGATATCTCACTGTTTAAAACAAAGTTCATTTTTAGGGCAGCATTGCATCAGAATTGCCACACAAAAACCAGCTTAAGAAATGTACAGCAGCTTCAATTTTTTTGTAAGTAATGGATTGTCTATTGTAATACTGATAGTGCACAGCTTAGGGGGAAGCATAGATAAGGTTAATTTTGTGCCAGCTGCTAGTAACATGCAGTATTCTTGGGGAGGAGCCTGTGGCTTTATCAGTCAACTTAATTTTTTTCCTATTCACTTGTCTGCTCTTTTTTTTTTAAAGCAATTTACCGAATTGAGTTTTGTGGGAGGGGGGTTATTGTATTGGGGGTGACTGACTGTTTAAATTAAGGAAAATCCTGGTAGTCTCCTAAATGTGTTAATTATTTACCATAAGATTATTTGAGGTTGTGTTTCACACTGAATTTATTGGACCCACTAATAGTATAATCTGGCAGTACTGTATTGCGAGACATCATGGCATGAACTTTGTGTGTAAGAGTGGGTTCATTGAATGAAAACAGGGCAGCATCTAAAGAGCCTTTATTTCTGTCATAATGATGCTTTGTCCTGTTGCTGTTGGGTATTTGTCAGAAGAGCTGGGGAAGGTTGCAGCCCAAAGTTCTGTTCCATGCCTTGTCTGTGCTTCTGTGTTCTTTCTAGAGTTTGTGACGTGAATGGCAAGTTGAGCTACAGGAGAATTATTATTATTCAGTGAGGTCCATGTTCAGCACATTTTTCTTTGCAAATGGGGCCTGACTTTTTTCCCCCTCGTGTATTGGGGTTCTTGTTTACAGCTGGGTTGTTAATGCCTGTGAAGTGTTTGATTGTGCACTGACCGAAGTGGGCATGTTGAGAGGCTGTGCTTTGTGATGTCTGCACTGTTTTCTTCCTTTCGTGCGTGTTCATTGTGTCCTTTTGTGGGTAGACACACCCATTCCATACCAGAAAGTTGAGCCACTTGCCCCAGATGAAATTAAAGCTGAATGTTGAAATTGGTAGATTTCAATAAAGTTTGCAGGAGTGACATTTTGTCATCCGTCTTGGATTTAGACTGTTTAGCATTTTATTGCCTCACCTTCCTCTTTGTAATTTGGTAGTAACTGCGTTTAGCAATTTTCTAACATCATAAGGATGTGAGAAGAAAGTAAAATCATTGTATCACAGAAAAAAGCACTAGCCTGGGAATCACGAGGCTATTTCTTTGGACACTAGTTTCTTCACCTGTGCAATTAGGAATTGGGTTAGCTCTTTAAGATCTCTTCCAACTTCAAATACCCTTATATTCTTTGTAAAGACACATGCCTATTCCACAGATACTAACAGGAATGTATTAGAATTGAGAAGAAATGTTTAGATACTAACCCAGTATCATTCTTATAAATGACATAAAAACTAAAGCTCTGCTTTAAATAAATTGTGTATGTAATCAGAAATACTGGAAATTTATTCTTTAATATCTGAGCAGTAGAATTAGCTATATAAATCATCTCAAGGAAATAATTTTGAAGAGAAATAGGTGAACCTCTCCTCACAAGTGTTGTATAGATGTTTCATTAAACATTTCCTTTACTCAGTGTACAGTTATTAGTTGTGTCCCATTCACTAAGTGTCTTTAAAACTTTTCTTTGTCCCTGGCCAAGTAACTCAGTCAGAGCATCATCCTGATATGACAAAGCTGTGAGTTTGATCCCTCATCAGGGCACACACAAGAATCAGCCAAGCGGAACAATAAATCAGTGTTTCTCTCTTTCCCTCTCTCTCAGCAAATTAAAAAACAAAACAAAATTTTTTCAATGTATTTTGCATCATGACCAAATATATATACCACATGCACACCACTTATCTCTGGAGTAAATTTCTCTTACAGCACAGAATATACTGCTGCTCTCTGTTCCATTTTATTTTTTAAAATGTCAATCTCCATCCATTGAGCTAGATGATTTCTGCTGTCCCTTTGAACTCTAGGAGAATACAGTTACTCTTAGACTTTCACAGTTGCTCTAGAGCAAACTTTGCCAACCAGTTTGTTGCTAAATATTGAAATTAGAAGATGTTTCTAAATAGATTTTATTTGTAACTTCAGTAGAAAGTCAACAGTTAATATCCCCAGTAATACACTTATTTTTTCTTATAATGTTTATGTAATATAAAGAAAATGGGGTGAATTTTTTTCACCAAGCTTTATAGAACTGCCCCCAAATCCCCTCTGTTTAGTGTGCTATACAAATTTTATATTGTTTATGCTGACTGTATTAGTGGAAACTAAGACACATTCCATGATATAAAAAAAAAGCTGGGAAGTCTTTTCTAGGGAATTAGATATAATGTGTCTTGTAGATTAAATATAAAATGTCATATTACCCTTAATAGACCCCATCTTTATCCTCCTCACCAGAGTTTTTCCAAGGCTGTACAGAAGTTCTCTTCTCTGCTTTAATGTACTTCTGAAAAGTATTACTTTTTAAAAAAATATTTTATTTACTTATTTTTAGAGAGGGAAGGGAAGGAGAAAGAGAGAGAAAGAGAAACATCAGTGTGCGGTTGCTGGGGGTCATGGCCTGCAACCCAGGCATGTGCCCTGATTGGGAATTGAACCTGTGATGGTTTGGTTCACAGTCCGCGCTCAATCCACTGAGCTACACCAGCCAGGAAAAGTGTTACTTTTATAACTTAAAAATGCACATGGTAAAAATATGAAACAATACAAAGGGCATATAACAAAATGTCTCTTTCCTGCCCTAATTCCTGACCCCCACTTCTGAGGGGTAGGGGGAAGTTCCTTCTTTATTTTCCCAGAAAATTCCTATGAATATGAGTGACATCTTTTTTTTTTAATCAAATAAAATTACACTGTGCATACCATTATGTATCTACCTCATTCTTGTATATCATTCTTTTTAATGGCTATGTAATACTTCAGTATATAGCTAGGTATATACTGTAATTTATTTATAACATTTTTTGATAATCTGGATTATTCCCAAGTTTTTCCCCTTTCTCCCCTATCAGATATATTTATGCTGTTAGTCTTCTCTTTTACCTCCACTTTGGAACAGGACCCAGAACCCAGGTGCTACAGGAAAGGGGTGACAGTACTGTGTGGACATGGAAAAACCCCTCCCCAATTTCTCCTCTAGAACACCACAGGTAGGACTGTACTGTCCTCGCCATCCATGAGTAGGTTAAGAACTGCCCTGGGAGTCGTTTTTCAGCAGATTAATGAGGTTAATGTTTGGTCCAAAGTTCAGACACCTGAGTGTGAGATTATGGGCAGATCACCTACCTGCCTTGTTCCTCAGTTATGCCATCAATAAAATGAGAGGTTGGAAAAGATGAGTTTTAATGAATGTTCCTTCCAACTGTAATATTTATCTAGTATTTTTATTGGAGTATTGATTTAAGCTGTATAACCTAAATTATATGAAATTTCTGTTATTTAAATTGAAAACATCTTTGTATATATTGTGTGGTCTGTAATTTATTTGACCTACCATATGGCCTAAGCTATTTGAAAGTTAAGGATATTGAAAAAGGGAAGTTGAATATTGTACTATATTTTACATAAACTCTCTTTTGTAAAATGTCGATTTCAAAAGCATAAAACCCATTCCAAAGATAAAAGCAAGTTTTATTTATCAGGCTTGAATACTTGAGGAAAAGATTCCAAGTGAGGTGATGTTTGTTTTTAAAATGGATCCTTGCAATTTTCAGTGAATCTAACCATTCAAAGCTAATCCTAAGGGCTTTGCAACTTGGCCTCAGCCCCCTTGTTTAAATTGTTTTCACATTCTAGTCCTCTAATCCATCTTCTTGTTTCACTGAATGCTAAAATTGATATTGCTTGACATAGCTGAAGTTTTCTGATTTGGTGCTGAGGAAGCAGCCTTAGAGGTGAACTGTACACTGTCACCCTGCCAGCAAAGTTATCAAGTTTCACAGCAGAGTTATAAAGTAACAGAAGCAAGAATCTTTGCTGCATCACACATGGGTTGTTTAGCATTGCCTGCTTCACAATTTTACTCTTGTAATTCTATCAAATGACAGCTGTCCTGAAAGCAGCATGGTTTAAGAACTTCACCATTTGATTTGTGTAATTTCAACAGGAAGATAGATGTTATCTTGATCTGGAGGTAGAGAATCTGTGTATTTGTGCACTGGTTACCCTAGCTTCTTGGCAGAAGGCTTGACATACTTTGAATAAGTATACTTGTCTAAAACCTGAGCTATGTTTTATTATCCAAGTAATATCAGATAGTTATACTACTGACATTCTGTGTTAATTTTTATATCAATTGACATAAGGCTCAGTTTATTAAAATGTATTGAGGACCTTCTAGGACCCAAGCACTGCATTAAATGGTGGGACTAACCAGGTGACACAGACAACTTCATTGGCTTCTACTGAAATAACAACTGTTCTCATTTCTTTCATTGTTGGAGTTTTCTGATATCCACTGGTAAGTGGAATTGGACAGAGAAAATTCTTCAAATTTGAGTCTGGGAAAACTGAGGAAAACAAAGCATATTTTCATTACTTAACAAAGGGATCTTCATGTCTTGTTAGGGCACTGTCAGTTACTGTGCATGCACATTCTTCTGTATGTGGGTCTGTTAGCAACATTGGTTTTTCACTAATCGAATTCTAAATGAAATAAAGTTGTGATGGTTGGACTAATTGAGCCTCAATTTTAGCCTACTAAAGTACATCTGAGATATATAAAAACCTGTTGCAGTTTTTATACCTCAGATATTTTAATGACTTAAATGATGGCCTATATGAAATTGACCTTGAACATGGTCACAGTATGTCTTTGATGACACATCCTGATACCTTCTTTGTCAAGTTACCCCATCCATTGTGGTATTTATGACTGAGGAAATTTACTATAGTTAGAAATATACAGGATATTGCTGCCTACAGGATGTTGAACACACTTTGTATAAAACGTTTTAAATCATTTTCAAAAAACCGTCCTATGATAGCAAAATCAGTCAAAGAGATTGTACTTTGAGCTGAAGAAAAAAGCCCTTTAAACAAGGGAGAGAGAAGAAACGTTTAATCATTATTCTGGTCTGTTATGCAATCCCAGAAGGGACTGATGTTTCTCCTTCAGAGCCCACCCAGCCTTTGGCTAGGGTCCTGTGACACACAGTGGGAATTCACTTCCTATCAGGAAACACTGTTTTTCAATGTATTATCTTGTTGAGACAACCACAGTGAACAATGGGCTATTAATGTATTAGAACAACAAGTGTCATAACTAAGCCAATATTTGCCTTGTTTTGAGTGTTACACTAAAAAAAAAAAAAGACTTTGGCTGGGCTTCAGAATACATCTGTGCACTTGACCATCAGTGAATGCTGCACTTAAAAGCCATGACAGTTAAAAAAAAACAAAGAAGAAAAAGTTTTTTAATAATGGTGATGAACTTTTGTAGGTTTATTGTACTCACTTCCTGTCCACAGACAGGAATAAATGTAATAATTGAAAATACATCGTTCAGATTTGAAAAATGTCCATTTAAAAGTCTGTTTTGAATTTTGGAAGCCACAGCAAGAAACTGACATAAAGAAAAGAAGCCTCCAACTCAAGTTCTATTGTGAAATATTAAACTCTCTCATGAGATATATCACATTCAGTTTTGGATATTTATATTTAAAATAATTTGATAATACTGCTTATTTGGGGACTCACAGCTTTTTAAAAGTTGTTACTTTTAATAGTTATTAGGAAGAAGAAAGCTTCTTTTAAGAGGTAGTCAGTGAATATCAAGTCATTACTATAACTATGTGATAAGAGGACAATAAAATTTCAGAGCTGGAAGGGTAAACCTAGAGGTCATCTGGTCAAATCACTTCGTTTTATACACAAAGAATTTCAGACTTTATTTAGCTGTTCACTGAAATCATCCTTCTATCCTCTTAATCCCAAACTCTGTTTATTAGCATTCCTCAACAGTTCTTGGGAATCTCATATTTTTCTTTTATTTGGCAGTTGTCATAAAGTAGCTTTTACTGTCAGTTATCTTTCCATATGGTCATGTTCTAGTGCTGTCATTAATTAAAATGGAAAGTCATTAAGGGCAGGGTCTAGACCTGTACTTTATATTTCTGTATATCCTTTACTTAATAGGTCATTTGTGTTTACTGATTGATTGATTGATTGAATGGTAGTTTGCAGGGTTAAGATGACATTTTTGTAGTATTTATAACTGGTCTCAAAACACAGCACTAAGTATAGATTTTTTAAAATTGCTCTTCTGACACCATTATGCTTTCTTGTGATTACTTTTCAGTCAGCTGAAGACATTTTATATGCCGATCACAATGTTATTTCCTCAGCCCTCTTGAATACCTGGTCATTCTGATGAAACCAGGATTAGCCCAGTTTTCAAGGGTTACTGTAGGTTCCCTGCCTTAGTTTATGCTAAAATCAGTAGAGAATGAGATATGAGTCCACAGCCCTACTCACCTCACTCAGTTTAATAAACCCTTATTGAATAACTTTAAGTGGACAGTGAAGAAAGGAAAAAGATCTTGACTATTAGTGGAGCAGATACACATACTCAAATAATGTGAAAGCAGCACAAACTATGACAGAGTGCTTGGGGTACACTAAGGGGGAAACAAAGGCTAATTCTGATGGAGGAGATTGGGGAAGCTGTAATGGCAGGACACAGCTTTTGAATTAAGGCTGCCACATGTGGGTTCAGATTTGGATGGATGAAGATGAAACAGGAAAACAGCCCAAGCGTGTGAGAAGTAAGGTGAACAAAGCTGCAATCGGGGAAATGGCCTTTGTTTGGGAGAGTCACCATTTTCCTCTGTGTCTGTGGGTGGTAGTCTTGAGTATTTTTTCATGCTATTTTTAGATCCTGAATTTTAGAACCCCCTAGGCTGATTCTTAAGTATTTTCTTTTTTAAGATAGGGCTCTAGTATGCTTTATCTTTCCCTTTGAGGGAGGAACTAAGAAAATGGTATTGTGGTATATTATAGTAGGTAGACTTGGGCTTCTCCCTTGTAATCATGAACCCCAAGGGTTCAAGTATCCATACTACATTTTAGACATTTGAAAAACACTTTCTCCCACGTTACAACTCTGTAGAACCCATTCCTGACAAGAGAGATCAAAAGTAGACACAAAATATTTACCAAACTCTGGAGAGCTACTTAAGTTACTAAGCTCCATGAAGATTGCTTTTATTTGACAATGGAATACTTGATGTAGGCTCTACGTCCAGCTAAATAGACACTGTAGAGCTTAGCTGTGAGTCTAGTCTTTGTGAGCCTCAGAAACACAAGAATCCTACTGCAAGCCTGGACTTAAAATATAACAAGCAATTTAAATGGACTCTTCAGGCATGTGTGAGTGGGCACAAAAAGCTGAGTCATATAGTTTACTCTCTCTAGTGAATTACCATGGAAGCTTGAAAGAGAAGCATTCTTATTATTTTTTTAAGATTTCTATTTATTTTTAGAGATGGGAAGGGAGGGAGACAGAGAGGGAGAGAAACATCAATGTGAGAGAGAAACACCAATTGGTTGCCTCTTGTACACACACCCTGACCCAGGATGAACCTGCAACCCAGGCATGTGCCCTGACCTGGAATTGAATTAGCAACCTTTCACTTTGTGGTGCGACGCCCAACCAACTGAGCCATACCAGTCAGTGCAGCATTCTCGTTATTTAAAAATGGTATAAATGGCCCTAAGGTCTTATGAAAACACATTTTAAAAATCTGTTTTATGTGTTGTTAACCCTGAATACATACCTACCAACCCCTTAAAATCAAGAAATCAGAGCTTGAGTCACTAGGTGCTTTTTCATAAAAGTTAACATTTTACTTCATGTACCTTAGCTTCTGAAATTAGTTTATTGCCAAAACCTTTAGTTAAAGGAATTTTTAAATACAGTTTCTGTTTTAAATCTTCTTTTACAATGACAGATCCAATGCTACTCTAGGTAATGTGAAAGGCCTGAGTAAGATAAATTGAGGGACCTGGGCAAGTCATACTTTCTTTTAGGGCCTGTTTCCTCATTTGGAGAAATGAGGGAGTAGGACTGGATGTAATAATATCTTATATCCTATTAATCTCTAACACCTTTAAATTTTAAAGGTGCTATTCCTCTTTTTGGTTCTAATTAGGTAATATTAGGGGAGGCAGTATTTATTTCTAAAGAACTGACTTTGATTCTGCATAGGTGTGCTGTCTATCCTTATTGTTATGATGGTAAAATGCCTCCTAAAATAGGTATGATTAGGATGGAAATTCCACTGGAATGGTATGTTCCATTGGAACGTACATGTATTAGTTTCCTAAGGCTACCACAGCAAAGTAACAGTAACAGGAACAGTAATGCAAAGTAACAGTGCGTGTATTTGTTTCCTAGGACTATCAATAAAGTAGTACCACAAAATGAGTGACTGAAGAACAACAGGGACTAACTCTCTTACAGTTCTTGAAGCCTAAAGTTAAAACTCAGCGTGTCAGCAGGGTTGGTTTCCTCTAAGGGCTCTGAGGGAAAATCTGTTTTATGCGTCTCTTCTAGTTTCCAGGAGTTGCCAGCAACCCTGGTGTCCCTATGCTTACAGGTACATTGGTTCAGTCTCTGCATCCATCATCACATGGCTTTTTCCCGTGTATCCATCTCCTCTGTGTCCACGTGTCCACATCTCTCTCACTTTTCTCCTATAAAGACCCTAGTCATTGTACAATATATGTGGCCTGTCTGAATCCAGTATGACCTCATCTTAATGTGATTACAAATTAAGACTGTTTTCAAGTAAGATCACATTCTGAGGTAATGAGAGGTTTTAGGGGATGATTTTAACACAGTACAGTATATGATAGTGAACTGTAGATCCAAAGATGATTCATTTGTAAAAGCTAGTCACCAAAGTGGGTTTTGCGGGGTTTTTTTGTTTGTTTGTTTGTTTTTTCAAAAACAGATTTCCAAGGTTGATAAATATCTCTTTTCATGGACCTCCACTTAAAACTATTATCAGTTTTTCTAAAATGGCAGGTAGTATTTTTAGAAGTGATTTCCAAGTACTATTTTCTGTGCTTTAGCAAGTTGCATTTTTTCATGGTTCAATATTAGACTTTCGGTGGGGGCGGGGGGTGGGGGACAGATGAGGTTGTAATGACCTTGAAATCTTCCTTACTAGCTAAAATCTGAAGGTAGGAACTCCTTGAAACCAAACCTCTTTGTGGTAATGGTGTATTACATTATCTATAGCTTTTGGATTGACTTTTACAGCTGCGTTTTATAAATTACAGCCATAAAAGCCAAGAATCTTTAACTGGAATACCTGAAATAGAATAAGGTGAACTCTTGAGACTTACTTGAACCCTGTTTTCTTTAACATTTTGTTGGTATACATTTGTATAGTTTTTAATATAAGGAATGTTACCCTAATATTTTTTGTGCACTCCCAGCCTCCCTCCTGTCCCTCACTTGTCACAATGACCACATTAGGGATGGACCTATTAGAAGTATAGTCCATAGAAACAAATCAATTTTCTAGGTTGGCCTTTTGGGTGAATGTTTATTTTGTAAAACTCAACTCCTTTTTATTCGTGAACTTTGCAGGATTGTTTGCTTATCTTCAGAATTAGGGACCAGAATTTCTTGACTTCAAAAGTCCTTGAGAAATAGGTAGATGTGAGATGGGAATTTCAGGGAGTTAAGTTTTCTGTATTACTTGTACTCTGATATTCACTTTGGCAAGTTTCCCAGGTTTCTAGAGTAGATGTGCAGTAATATGTAAAGTGAATTTGACCTCGAACATTATTCTCAAGAAAATGTCAAAAGCGAGGGCTTTAAATTTTCATGCTCAGTGCTGGACAAATAATTAAATTGACTGTAGTTCATGAAGTATGTGAGAGTAATGTTTCTTTTCTTTTCTTTTTTTTTTTTAAGATTTTTGCCCAGAAGGACTATGTACCAAGTAGTAAAGAACCAAAGCCATAATGTATCTCCAGAAATTGAGAGTAATGAATCTTTCTTTAAAAATCATAATCTCTAGTGATTCCATTTGTTGAAACCTCTCATTTATCATGAGTTGTCAAGTTCTGGATAGTTTCCTGGATCTCAATTTTTTTAATTTCACTGATACCAGGGGACTTAATAACAGAAACTAGATGTCTGAGAGGCACATTTGAATAATCAATCCACTTGTCTTTGTCAACTTTCTCTTAGGAAAAAAAAAATTCCTCCTTTTGTTTTTTACCCAACTATTTCCAAAAACTGTATGTTGTAGACAAATGATGACTGAGGGAATATATATACAGCATTCATCACGTTTTGTAGAAAGGTGGGTAAAGGCACCAAGGCATGTGTTTTTTTATTTTGCAAGATATGTGAAGGATTGCCTCTCTGGTTGATTGTTTTGCTCATCATTTACAAGACTGTATGAGGACTGTCTGGAAAAAGTCCAGTCATTATTATATAATGAGAATAGTTTGTGGGACATTGCAGTAGCCTGGCAGCCAGGAAGAGTAGACTGGAATGTGCATGCATGAGCAATGAAGACTTCACTGTACTAGTCAGTGGAGGCTGTAGATACCATTGAGTGAGCATGCATGTGTACTGTGTGCTGTCACATTCAAAATGACTGAGAAAGTAGAGCAACAAATCCGTATCAAATTTTACTTTAAGCTTGAACATTCCTCCATGGAAACAATTCAGATGATTCAGAAGGCTTTTGGGGATGATGCAGTGAGAGCCGTGCACATAAAAGTGTGGCACAAACACTTCAACGATGGTTGAGATTCTGTTGAAAATGATCCACTTTCTGGAAGGCCTGCAACAAGCATAACACCTGAGAATGTTGAATGTGTGTGGGCTGAAGTCAACAAAGATCAGCGACTGACAGTGCAAGAACTAGAAGCTGATCTGGGGATTCCAAGAACTACTGTGTCTGATATTTTGATGCAGGATCTTGGCATGAAATGTGTCATGGCAAAATTCATCCTGCAAAATTTGTTCCTTGACTTCTGCTACCAGAGCAGAAGAAATATTGTGCTGCAGTTACTAAAGACTTGTTTCAAACTGCTACCAACAAACCAGATTTCCTCAAGAATGTCATAACTAGAGATGACTCGTGGGTCTACGGCTGTGATCCAGAAACAAAGACCCAGTCGTCCCAATGGAAGTCGCCTGGTTCTCCATGCGCAAAGAAGACACAGCAAAGTCGCAGCAAGATCAAGACCATGTTAATTGTGTTTTTTGATTGGGAAGGTGTTGTCCATCAGTAGTATGCCTCTCCAGGCCAAATAATTAATAAGAAGTACTACCTCAGTGTTCTCAGTTGATTGAGAAGTGCAGTATCACCAAGGGCTGCACCTACAGGCAGCTGGTGATTGGCAACTTCATCGCAACAGTGCACCCACCCATGCATCACGTCTCATGTGGAGTTTTTTGATGAAACATCAAATCGTTCAGGTAGTTCAGCCCCCCTACAGCCCATATTTGATGTCCTATGACTTCTGGCTTTTCCCAAAACTAAAATTGCCTTTAAAAGGGAAGGAATTTCAGACTATCGATGAGATTCAGGAAAATATGAACAGCAGCTGATGGCGATTCCAACAAAGGATTTTGCAAAGTGTTTTGAACAGTGGAAGAAACACTGGGAGAACTGTGTGAGGTCCCAAAGTTCCTAATTTAAAGGGGACTGAGGTGTCATTGTCCTGTGTACAATGTTTCTTGTATGTTGTATCCTCAATAAATGTGTTTATTGTGCACAGTACATGGCTGGATACTTTCTGGACAGGCCTCATACATTAGTTTATTGAAACATCAGTTTCATATTTGCTTTGCCAAATGATTCATGTTGCAAACAATTTGAGCCAAATCTAGATAATGACTGAGTTTGGACTTTAGAAAATATATTTCCTCTGAACATTTTGTACGTTTCAAGTTTGTAACTTTGTCCCTTTGCATAGCCATTATCATTGGTAAATTTTTAACCTATTTTTTCAAGATACTAGTGAATATTATTTATACTCCTACCAATGTCTAAGCAAGTAATTGCCTCTCTTCTCCCTACCACCTGCTCTTCAGATACAGAAGTCCAGCTCACTATTCCTTGCAACAGGTAACGCTGATCAATAAATATTCTTTATCAGTCATTGGAACTTTAGTGAGAAAAACATTAGATTCATCCTCTACTTTGTCTAGCAGTGAATGCTTTTAGTCTTTGGATTGCCCTGCTGAATACTGATATAGCAAGCACCTACTTGAAATTTTTGTACTTATTGTTCTGCACTTAAATTTTGAACAATGTATATTAATTATGTTGTATCAAATATACTACCATGTTCCAGTTGTACAAGTACAGGATGTATTTTTCATGTTTGCTAAAAAAAGTTTATCTTTTTGTTAAAATACATTTTATTGATTATGCTATTACAGTTGTCCTACTTTTCCCCCTTTTATTCCCCTCTGCCCTGTACCCGCCCTCCCACCTGCATTCCTCCCCTTAGTTCATGTCCATGGGTCGTACACAAAAGTTCTTTGGCTTCTACATTTCCTATACTATTCTAACCTCCCCTCATCTATTTTGTGCCTACCATTTATGCTTCTTACTCCTTGTACCTTTTCTCTCTTTCTCCTCCCTCCCCTTCCCTGCTGATAACGCCCCATATAATCTCCATTTCTGTGATTCTCTTCCTATTCTAGTTGTTTGCTTAGTTTGTTTTTGTTTTTGTTTTTGTTTTAGGCGTGGTTGTTAATACTTGTAAATTTGCTGTCATTTTACTGTTCATAGTTTTGAACTTCTTTTTCTTAGATAAGCCCCTTTAACATTTCGTATATAATAAGGTCTTAGTGATGATGGCCTCAGTTAAGGGCCTTTAACTCAACCTTATCTGGGAAGCACTTCATCTGCCCTCCCATTCTAAATGATAGCTTTGCTGGATAGAGGAATCTTGGATGTAGGTCCTTGCCTTTCATGACTTTGAATACTTCTTTTCAGCCCCCTTCTTGCCTGTAAGGTTTCTTTGGGGAAATCAGCAGATAGTCTTATGGGACTATGACTCTTGCTGCTTTTAAGATTCTCTCCTTATCTTTAATCTTGGATAACATAATTATGATGTGCCTTGGTGTGTGCTTTCTTGGGTCCAATTTCTTTGGGACTCTCTGAGTTTCCTGGACTTTCTGGAAGTCTGTTTCCCTTGCCAGACTGGGGAAGTTCTCCTTCATTATTTTTTCAAATAAGTTTTCTATTTCTTGCTCTTTCTCTTCTCCTTCTGGCACCCCTACGACTTGGATGCTGGAATGTTTAAAGTTGTCCCAGAAGTTTCCAAGCTTGTCCTCATTTTTTTGAATTCTTGTTTCTTCATTCTGCTCTGGTTGACTGTTTACTTCTTCTGGTCCAAGCCATTGATTTGAGTACCCGTTTCTTTCCCTTCATTGTTGTTTCCCTGTATATTTTTCTTTCACTTTTCATAGCTTTCACTTTTTCCTCTATTTTGGGACCTTACTCAACCATTTCTGTGAGCACCTTGATTACCAGTGTTTTGAATTCTGCATCTATAGGTTGGCTATCTCTTCATTGCTTAGTTGTATTTTTTCTGGAGCTTTGATCTCTTCTTTCATTTGGGCTTTTTTTGTTTTGTTTTGTCTCATGTGCCTGTTATATAATAAGGGGCAGAGCCTTAGGTGTTCACCAGAGTGAACAACCTGTGTCACTGCATTGTGGTGCTATATGTGGGGTAGGGGTCAATGAGGTAACAGAGTCATTTGCTAGGCTCTCTGCTGGCTTTCAGTCACTTGCTCTGCTACCCACGAGCAAATTGGGCCCTTCTGGTGCTGATTCCTGGGTCGGTAGGCTTGTGTATGTTCTAGGACCCTGTTGGTTTCTCCAGTGATCTCTCCTATGAGGCTGGGAGTTTCTCCTGCTGCCGCAACCCCCACAGGTTTTTTCAGTCAGAGGTTTCCAGGCTTTATTTCCTGGCACTGGAACCCTGGGTTGTGCAGTCTGTCTTGCTCCCCAGTTGTTCCTCCCGGTTTATCTGCATGTGAATGTGGGACTGCCTGGTCTTCCAGCTGCTGCCTCGCCCATCCAGGTCCTCCAGCCACCACCTTGCCACAAGTCCTCTCTGCCCCAGCTGCCTATTTCTGCCCCTCCTACCAGTCTGAATGAATGTTTCTTCTTTAACTCCTTGGTTGTTGGACTTCCATACAGTTCGATTTTCTGGCAGTTCTGAATGTTTTTTTGTTTTTTAATTTGTTGTCGTCCTTCTTTTGGTTGTGAGGAGGCACAGCGTGTCTACCTACGCCTCCATCTTGGCCAGAAGTCAAAAAAATTTAATGAGCAATGTAACACCAAAATACTCTCATAACTGCGCCCTCCAACTGAATTTTCCTTTCTTTTTCTAATGCATGCCCATCCACCTGTCAACTTCCATTAAGTAAAGAACACTTAGTAATGTAATAGATTGTTGCTACTCTTACTAGTTTATTTTGATATTTTGTTGTTTTTTCCTTTAAATTATATTTTTAACTAAGGCTCAGACTAATCGTATCTTTCACTAATTGACTGTAGGTTCATTGTTTCATAGACTTTTAAATTGAACTTTAGAATTTATACTTTTATTTAAAATATATACTTAACAGAAGTTATTTCAAAACAACAACAAGGGTTCAGATATTTAAGAATGATTTGGATCAATCTTAAGATTCTGGCATTAGGCCAAAAAGAGCTAAGTTTCTACATTTATGCTAGTTTTATAGCCATACAAGGCTTTTTAATTTTACTACTTTGAGAACATTTAGCATTTCTACTTTGGTGCTGAATATTGTGATCCTGTATTTCCAGGCACCACAGTAAAGAAAGGCCATAATCAAGGTTGTAATGGCTATATATACTTCTGAGAAATGACTGTCCTTTAAGCCATTCCATGTTGTTTGGTCAACTTTTCCATACCTATTAAAATCTGTAACTGTGAATAATTCTATATTTGAAGAACATTTGGTTATCTGAGGCAAATTATTAAACCTCAGGGGGTTTTTGTTGTTTTTTTTTTTATTGTTGTTCAAGTATAGTTGTCTCCATTTTCACCCCATCATGCCCCCCCTGCCCAATCCATCCCCACCTTCCACCTGTGAACCTACCCCCTTTGGCTTTGTCCGTGTGTCCTTTATACATGTCCCTTGATGGACCTTCCTTCATTTTCCCCCATTATCCCTCTCCCCCCTCCTCTCTGGTTACTGTCAGTTTGTTCTTTATTTCAATGTCTCTGTTTGTATTTTGCTTGCTTGTTTGTTTTGTGGATTAGGTTCCACTTATAGGTTAGATCATATGGTATTTGTCTTTTACCACCTGGCTTATTTTACTTAGCATAATGCTCTCCAGTTCCATCCATGCTGTTGTGAAGGGTAAGAGCTCCTTCTTTCTTTCTGCTGCATAGAAATCCATTTTGTAAATGTACCACAGTTTTTTGATCCACTCATTTACTGGTGGGCACTTAGGTTGCTTCCAGCACTTGGCTATTATAAATTGTGCTGCTGTGAGCATTGGGGTGCATAGGTTCTTTTGAGTTGGTGTTTCAGGATTCCTAGGATATAGTCCCAGCAGTGGAATTGCCTGGTCAAAACACAGTTCCATTTTTAACTTTCTGGTAAACCTCAGTTTTTTGTCTGTGAAGTAGGGGATGCTGCTGACAGTCTTTTTTCTGAGGGTTAAAGGCCCTCAACTCTTTCAAAATGATCTCAAATTAACTTGAGTGGTAAAAGTATAAGCTTGAACATCACTTATTATTACCCAGGGCACAATCAATGTCATTTTGATAAACTCTAATTAAGACATAGTAGTCATTGCTTAGGTTAACAGTTAAAACTTCCAAAATAGTGTCCATTGCCCATTTGGTGGTCTTTTCAGGTGGACTTGAGCCAATTTAAGGGCCCTCACCCTGTATGTATCAATATAGTTCCTTTCTGTTTGCAACTCAAAATTGTATGGAATGTTTCATGGTATTTTATGATATTCATACTGCCTGCCTCATTAAATTTCTTGATCTGCTCATCTCCTAATAATCCTTGTCCTTATGTATCTTATTTATCTGGTTTGCTATGTACTAATGGAAAGGAAGACCAAGGGTACAAGGTGGTGAATTATGAGGAAGTAATACTTTATCAGGCAAGAACCCTG
This sequence comes from Tonatia bakeri, assembly GCA_004024845.1. Lineage (NCBI taxonomy): Eukaryota > Metazoa > Chordata > Mammalia > Chiroptera > Phyllostomidae > Tonatia > Tonatia bakeri. The sequence goes on from PVIA01011325.1 coordinate 33,214, forward strand.
AACTAGAAGAACTTAGATGACCCCTGATGATACCAAGTGTAATCTTAGACATATCTTTTTATGAAGACTTCTTTTATTAGTTATTTAATTTAGAAAACAAGGGGGTTTGGACTAGGTGTTCTCCTAATTTTTGCTTGAAAGCCTTCAAAAAATCTAAGTGGGAAGGTACATCCTTGAAAGTAATATGTTAGTAGATACTTCTTAATCCTTAAAAATCTAGTTACTTAAAGAAAATGTATTTCTTGGGTATTTAGGTCACACAAACTAGCACCATACAACTACCTCATACATACACTTTTCTGTGCATCCTAGACAGACAGACAATCATAACCTTAAATCCATTAGTAAACACTAGAATTTTTAGCCCTTCCTTATACACTGTTCCTCTCAGTCAGTGGTATTTATAAAATACCTACACACCCCTGGATGATGTGTCTTGGTTGGAGCATCATCTATAAACCAAAAGGTCACAGGTGAGGATAAAAAAACAATTTCTTTTAAGTAAAAACAAAACAGTTGCACAAACTATGTGCAGTGAACCTGGCTTTTTCTTATATTTCATTGAATAAGTAATACTGGCCATGGAGCAATCTGTGACTGATATGGTAATGCTAGTAAAATGTCATAATTATGATTTTAAAGCAGTATGATACTTGATCTCTGTAGCTTTAGAAAAATCACTCAACCTCTTTGAGTATAGTTTCCTCTCATCAGTAAAATGTGATCCCTGAATCTAGTATGAAATATTCCAAAACAGCTGGCACAGAATCAATGGCCATTGTAGCAATAAGTGCTCTTTGGGATAACTAAATCTTCCACTGGGCACTTAGAAAGGTCATCTCTGTCGCTCGGTTCTACTCAATGCCAGTTTGTCTCTTTTTTCATTTTCCTTGACTTTTATCTACTTTTTCAGATCTATCTATTTAATGTGAGTTATATATAAAAATTTGGCTAGCAGTTGAAAGTAGTTCATGCCTTTTAGAATTTAAAATGAATAAAAACCCACTGGTCAATATAAGGATGTGGCTTGTCATAGTTTATGCAAAGTCCATTTTGTTTTCTAGAACTTGAAATACTCTCACAATTTTATAGTAACTTTCATGAAGAAAAATTCTAACTCAGTAAACTAGTTGTTGTTGTTATTGTTACCAAATATGCTGCTTTGAAGTCTTGGCATATCTTTGATTATTGTTTTAAATACGGAACATTAAGCCTGGTACTTGAAAGTACAGCCATCTCATTGCTTATATTCTAGAGAAAACTATTAAAACTGCCAAGAATTTTAAGTTTGGAAAGACTTTTATAAGTAGTAACTTTTCATAAGATTGTTTTTACCATTCCTAGCCTAGAAATAATGCAAACCAGATTGATTTGGAAGGAGCTCAGATGTAGTAAAGTAATTCAGTTCAGCCGCCACTTATGGGAGTAGTCTGCCATTGTGAGGACTACGAACATGAGCAAAGAGTTCTGGACAATTAAACTAGAAGTAGACAAGAGTCAGGAAAAATTGGGGGGAATCTGACATTGAGTTATACTATGCCATTGAGATGGCACTCTCTAAGTGTCCAAATGGAAGAAAATTTAATTATCCCACAAGTCACTAAGACATTATTTCTACAACCTGCCATAAACATTTATGTGTGTATGCATCAAGGAATTTCCATGTCTGTATATCATGGAATACACACACACACACACACACACACACACACACACCCTCAAGGAATCATTTCTTATTTTCTTCTACCTGTCTAGCACATATTCATTTCCCCCTTCCACCATCTATCTCTCTCTCTCTCTCTGCCTCACAGACACACACACCTCTTTTCCTTTCTGTTTCCCATCTGACCATCAATTGAATTTCTAGGGTAATGTTTTTCAAACTGGGTTATGACTCATTAATAGATCATGAGTCAATTTGACCCACATTTTTAAAAAAACGGAATAGATTACAATAGAAGATATCAGAATGTACCACATAGTAAGTCATAAATTTATTTCAGTTATATATCGCATGTATTGTATGTGGTTATAATATAAAGTATATTTCTTATTGTTGATTGCCATTTTTAAAAAGTTTCAAAGCCACTGTTCTAGACTGTTTCATCTATTTGTGTCCTGAACCTAATGTTCTTTAAGCGTACTTGTTGAATAGTTACTGCATAAATATTTGGATAAGATTCTTTAAACTAGAATTTTGTTTATGCTTGATATCTTGTTTCTAATCTGCATTGGCCAGAGGGAAACCCATAGTGTTGACAAGTTGTATAATATTACTTTTTAAAAATCATTTTTCTGCCTGGGCTGGTGTGGCTCAGTGGATTGAGTGCTGACCTGTGAACCAAAGGGTTGCTGGTTCAATTCCCAGTCAGGGCACATACCTAGGTTGCAGGCCAGGTCCCTGGTAGGGGGCATGCAAGAGGCAACCACAAATTGATGTTTCTCTCTCTCTTTTTCTCCATCTCTTCCCCTCTCTCTAAAAATGGATAAATCTTTTTTAAAAAGGCTTTTTTTTTTTTCTTTAATGGAGTTCATACTGGTTTTATATTGCTCTGAAGCTCTAGAAGGCCTGACTGTGCACAGTAGTGGTATTAAAACAGATAGCATTTGGTTAATTTTAAAAAGTAGGAGCCCAGAAACTGAATTACTCAACACGTCACTTGGAAGCCAAAGATACTTATGTTAGGCTTTGTTGTTCAGAGTTAGGAGGAACTAGAATCTACTCTTTATTAATACTTAAACATTGCTTCTTGTGAGGTAGTGTAGTGAAGATGTATGACTCCCTTCCAAGCCATGGTAATTCTGGTATTTTAAAAATTACTCTTTATTTTTTTATTCATTCATTCATTCATTTTTTTAGCCTGGGTAAAGTCTGGGTAGCTGACTAGCTGGATATACTGAATGGCTGGAATTAGCATTTGAAGAGAAATTACTGCTGATGGGAATGTAAACTGGTACAACCACTGTGGAAAGCAGTCTGGCAGTTCCTCAAAAATATTAAGAATACAGTTACCATATGACCCAGCAATCCCTCTCCTGAGTGTTTACCCAAAAAAACTCAAAAACAGGTATTCGCAAAGATGTAGGCACCCCTATGTTCATTGCAGCATTATTCACAGTGGCTGAGACATGAAGCTGACCGAAGTGTCCTTTGTTAGAGGATTGGATATAGAAGACGTGGTACACATATGCTATGGAATAGTACTCAACTGTAAGAAAAGATGAAATTCTGTCATTTGCAACCACATGATGGACCTTGAGAATATAATGCTAAATAAGTCAGTCAACAAAAGCTGAGGACCATATGATTCACTCATATGTGAGGTGTAAAACTGAAATTCGTGGACACAGAGAGCAGTGTAGTGGTTACCAGAGGGAAGGGGATGGGGGGCCTAATATATGGTGGCAGAAGGTGGTTTGACTTTGGGTGATGGGCATTTAGTGCAACATACAGACTTAGTATAGAAATGTACACTTGAAATTGGTATGACCCTATTAACCAATGCCAACCAACCCAATAAATTTAGTAAAAGTTTATTTAAAAGAATAAAAAAATTATTGCCACCCCCAGGTCTAGATTGCGATTAAGATCATGGGCTGTAGCGATCTACAGACTAGATTGAAGTCCCTAGTGCACCACTTACCAGCTCTTTGACCAGGTCAGTGACTTTATTTCCTCCTGCAGAATGGAGATAACACCTGCCTCGTAGGATTTCAAGGAGTGAATTAGCTGATGTATGTAAAGTCCAGTGGCTAGCACATAGTAAGGGCCCAGTAACAGATTGTTGTTTTTAAATGCTATAATAACCCATCACTGAAGTACGGAAGACCTAGTTGTTAGAAAATCACTAGCTGTTAAGAATACTAACTCATATCAAAGGTTTTTATCTGCCTCTTGTGGGAATAGGGCAGAGGACATCAGCAGAATCATAGGATAGAAGAAATCAGGAAATCTGAAGCTTCTTTTGAGATAGTCCTTTTATCTTACAGTTGGTTGTGGCACCCGTATAATGTAATTGTCTATGTACTTTACATAGGAAGAACTGTGTCTTATTTGCCATTGTATCCCCACATAGTAGGACTTGGCACATAGTAGATGCTCAAATGTTAGTTGAATGAATATTTCATGGCCGTTCTGTCACACAACAGTTGGTAGAAATGCAAAGATTTGAGTCCAACAGTTGAGTTAATATTTTCACTTGTCGTTTCTGGCTTATAAAGACTAATACTGAAATCTCAATAGTAGACATTAAATGCCTTTTTTTTTTTTACAATATTTTATTGCCCTTTTATAACCGCAACTATCTCCCTCCCTCTTAATTGTATCCCTCCCCAACTCCTGGCAACCACCAGTCTGTTCCCCACTTTTATAATGTTCTAATTTAAAGAATACAGTAAGTCCTCACTTGATGTTGTCAATAGGTTCTGCAACTTTAAGCAAAATGACATATAACAAAACCAATTTTACCATAAACTAATTTACGTAAACAAGAGTTAAGTTCCTACAGTATCTTATCAACATTATAACAAAACATTATATAAATGGAATAATGTTTTATATAACATTTTGTAATTGGCTTTTTTTTTTACTCAACATAATTCACTGGAGATTCATGTAAGCTGTTGTGTGTATCTGTAATTCATTCCTTTTTATTGTATTTATAATATTTATAGTTTAATCATCTGCCTGTTGAAGGACATCTAGATTGTTTCCAATTTTTGATTGTTACAAATAAAGCTCTATAAAAATTTTCGTGTAGATTTTTGTATTTTGATAGGAAAACATGTTTTCCTTTTTCTGGGTTAAATGACTAGGAGTGTAATTGCTGGGTAATATGGTAATTGCATATTTAGTTTAGTTTTTTTTTTTAATGCCAAACTGTTTACCAGAGTTGCTATACCATTTTACATTCCCAGCAGCAATGTATATAAGGGATCCAGTTTCTCTGCATTTTCTCCAACATTTGGAGGTTGTCATTATTTTTTTTTAGTCATTCTGCTACTTGTATAGTGGTATCTTGTGATTTTAATTTGCATTTCCCTAATGACTAATGATGTTAAACTTTTTTTTTAAGATTTTATTTATTTATTTTTAGAGAGGGAAGGGAGAGGGAGAGAGAAAAACATCAGTGTGCGGTTGCTGGGGGACATGGCCTGCAACCTAGGCATGTGCCCTGACTGGGAATTGAACCTGCGATGCCTGGTTCACAGCCCGAGCTCAATCCACTGAGCTACACCAGCCAGGGCTTAAACATTATTTTATGTGCTTATTTACCTTCTTCTATGTATGTTCTTCCCATATTCTAATTGAGTTATTTTATTTTTTGTAACAGCTGAGCTTTAAAAGATTATTATATACAAGTATTATATACACTAGTCCTTTGTAGGATGTGTGGTTTTTAAATTTTTTCTCATGGTCTGTAGCTTGTTTTTTGATCCTCTTAACAGGTTTTTACAGACAAATATTTTAAATTTTGGTGAAGTCCAATACATGAGTTTTCCTTTACAGATCATGTTTTGGTGTCAAGTCTAAGAACTCTTTGCCTGGCCTTAGATCTGAAGTTTTTCTCCCACGTTTTTTTCTAAGAGTTTTATAGTTTTTGTTATTGTTTTTTTTTTACTCAACATAGTAAATAGTTATTGTTGTTGTTTTAATTTTATTCACTGATTTTAGGAAGGGAGAGAGGAAGAGCAAAAGAAACATTGATTAATTGTTTCACTTATTTATGCATTCAGTAGTAGGTTATTGTATGTGCCCTGCCTGAGGATCAAACCTGCAACCTTGGCATATTGGAACACCTTTCTAACCAACTGAGCTACCCAGCTGGGGCCTAAAAGTTTTATAGTTTTACAATGAAGTCTGTGGTACATTCTGAGTTCATTTTTTTATATAGTGGTAAAATACATATCACATAAAATGTACCATTTTAACCATTTCAAAGTGTACAATTTAGTGGCATTAGCATACTTACAATGCTGTGTAGTCATCACACTAAATCACCCCAAACAGAAATATAGTACCCACTAAGCAGTCCCTCCCTATTCTTCCTTCCCCTGAATAATATTCCATTATGTGGATATACTACATTTATTGTTCATCCATTCATCAGTTGATGGAATTGGGGTTGGTTCCACCTTTTGGCTATTGTGAGTAAGTGCAGCTATGAACATTTCATGTACAAGTTTGTTTCTGTCTGACGTATCTCACTTAGCATAATGCCCTTGAGGTCCATCCATGTTGTTGAAAAGGGCGAGATTTCCTTCTCTTGATAGCTGAATAATAATACAATAGTTTGTCATGTATATATACCACATTTTAAAAATCCATTCATTCGTCAACACTTAGGTTGTTTCCATTATCTTTGCTATTGTAAATAATGCTGCAAGCTTCTTCCACATTTTTCTGAGTTCTGATTGTCTGATTGTTCAGACAATCTTGTGGATCCTAAATTTTTTCAAGGCTTGAAACACAGTTCAATCTGTAGTACTTGGTGTACAAAATTGCAGATAATCAGTTGTGCTTATGATTGGCTTAATATCTATGTAAAACTCTTACTTTTCGGCATCTATGTATAGAACAACACTTAAGTGAGAAGTTGCTACTCTTATTCTTTTCTGTACCCTTTCTATAAATTCCTAATTCTTACTCCAAGTACATAAAACTTTGAAACTTCTTGTTTTAAAGGCCAAGTTAAATAATGAGCTTTTGAAGTTTTAAAAAGGTCAGTGTTTTGAGTCATTTATAATCTTATTTCCCTTTTTTGGTGTCATTTCCTCATTTTTTGACAAATGCCATAAGCTCCAATTGTTAAATATTTGGGACAGAATGTAGACTAAAAGTATTAAAATTTTTGTAGCCCTGTTGTTTTTTATGATATGTGAAATAGTACGTGTCATTGTAAAGTAGGAGACAGAAAATTGTGGCTTGGAATATTGCCTAAGACATAAGTAGTATGAATTGGGGCAGGATGTTTAATCCACCGAACGTCTCAATTATCAGCCTCTATCTCACTGTGCAAAGGTAAAATCAGATAGAAAGGTATAAGAGATGGTATAAACTACAAAGGGTTATACACATAAAGTATGTTCTTTTTTTCTTAAAATGGGTGGTTAGATGTATCTTTCTGTTTACCTTACTCATTGAAAAATGTGTTAATTGTCCAGATTCTTCACACTATAAGCTTTTACTTACCAATGTTTCACTTATCAGCTTCTTAAACCAATCCTGGGACAATGAAATGAATCTACCACCACAACTCTTTACTTTTTGCTGTGTTTTCATAAAATTATTTTGTGAACATCAGAAATTTGGTTAGACACAAGCTTGCTATCTAACTCTATTTTCCATTAAGCTAAATAGTGCTTTCGGAATTGAGGATTAGATAGAATGCAACTGAAGGCAATATTCGTAGACTGACTTTTTTAAAATGACTTAAGCCAGTGGCCTTCTGTGATAAACTAAAATAGAATTAACTTCTTTATTAAGTGATATCCCAGTTATTGAGTACTCACTTAGTCTGTACTTGACCATTTAAAAGACAGCGTGGCATAAACAGCTTCTAAGAAAATAAGGTTCCAAAGGTTGGTTAGGCCTCTAGACTTCTGACTACCCAGCTGGATATGAAAAAAGAAAAGTTTTTTTACAGTTGGTATTCTGTACCACATTTTTGGATAATAGCAAGATCATGGTAAAGACCATAGGTTGACAGGCCAAACGAATCACAGTACAGCAAAACCTAATTTTTGAATAATATATAATATTGCTAGGGTTATTCCATTAGTAGTGGATGTTGTATAAAAAGAAAAAAACAAAAACCTGTGAAGAAATGTTTAATTATCACACACTCATTCTTGTGTTTTTTCTCGATTTTTTAATTAATGGTTTAGGATGTGGAAGGTTCAATTATGTAAAAGCTCATATTTTACATTTCCTTCACTAATTAGTTGCTTTCTAGTCACAAAGTCAAAACTTTATTAAAACGATGTAATATAAAGTATTTTAAACCACATTTCCTGAATTTTGTTTGTAGTACACTAAACTAATACAGGTAACTTATGGGATGTTACATATGAGATTAACATTGTCAAGAAGGAAACAGTTTTAATGTGTTTTGCAAAAATTATTTTTAACAGAATGAGTTTACACTTCCAGGACAAGAATTAATGCAAGGATTTGTAATGTCTTATCATTAGTTTCTGTGGGCTAAGTTGGGTCAAGGCAGAGACTCTCTCATTAGAGACAGATTGGTTGTTACTGTGTTTAAAAGTTGAGCCCAGATGGCTCTGGTCTTTATCAGGGATTCAGACCCATAAGATGAACATGACCTATTTTGCCTTTCCCTTCTGGATCTCTCTGGAGAAGTGCTCTGCTGGGTCTTCAAGGTGGTGAAGAATTTGCAGTTATGGGCTCCACAGAAACTTCTCTCCCCTTAGTTTTCAACATAAATGGAAAAAGAGTATTTGGATGTTTTACATTTAACTCCCCTTATTGTGAAGTGATTCTTCTCACCAGATAAATAATCACTTAAAAATACAATTTTGTAGTTAGTCAGAACAGTTTTTCTGTTACCCTATCATTTATACTGAAAAGGTTGCATGAATGAAAGTCACCGCCTGTAGAAAAAAATTAAGCAAAACCATTTTTACAATTTCTGCCCTGGCTGGTGTGGCTCAGTGGATTGAGCGCCGGCCTATGAACCAAATGGGTGCTGGTTCGTTTCCCAATCAGGGCACGCGAGAGGCAACCACACATTGATGTTTCTCTCCCTCCCTTCCCCTCTGTCTAAAAATAAATAAAATATCTAAAAAAAAATTTGTTTCTTTTCTTCTTCCTTGTTACACGTCTTTGCATTTTCTATACTCAGTTCAAACGCACAGCTAGGGAAAGGAATATAGCAGTCAGGGGTCTCCCTCTTTCTTGATCTACACCTACTGCCATTTCACGTCTAAAAGTTCAAGGAAGTATTCCTTTGGTTGGCAGTGGCTGTTACTCTCTGCTGTGTCGTTCCTCTGAGTGTCGTTCCTCTGAGTGTGGTTCAGGATCTAGTGCCAGTCTGCAGACTGCACTGTCTGTGACAAGTACAGACTGTGGTATTATGTGTTCAGAAACTTCTTTCAGTTTGACAATTGCCAAGACATCTAAATGCATAATTTTGTATTTTACAGAAATAGTGGCCCACAGCAAATTGGAGAAAGTCACCACAGACAATTTGAAAAGCACCAAGCTAGATGACTTCAGCAACATTTAATATGACTGTTCTGTTGATCTACCTATAGTTGGTTAGGTGCTCAGTTGTGGCAAAGCCCGGATGAATTTATTTCCCTGGCATAAAATCAAGGACAGTCCTAAGTATCAGTGATAATCATGATAATTAGATGAATCAGCAGTTCATGTGTTTCCTGAATAGCTTTTCATTGTTGCTTACTTGGATTTCAAGCACTGTCTGCTGAAGTTACGTAGTTTAGCAACATTAATAATTCCCATACTTTCCCTGGGAAGTTGTTGAGTCATTTTAAAAACTTAAAGCTGTGTTTCTCTCATGTTAGTAAATTACATTCACTACAAAATGTAGTGGCCATTAAATATGACCAAAGTTTGGTCTAACATAAAATCATGAGTAAGAGAAAAAAGGGCTCTACTGAGAGCACTCTCTGGGAAAATTTGCCATCTTAGATGTGGCATTATACTTTGGTATTATTTTGATCACTGCTTTCTTTAAAAATTCAACAGCAGTTGATGACATGGTTATAATTGAACCACGTATTTGTATTAGCCCTGAAAATACCAACTTCTGATTTAGTGTTATAATCTAAGATATATTTACCTTAAAAAATTGTTCTAGTATTTTTTTTTTGAGAAGCAATGCTTTAAAGAAAGCTACCAACGTAACTCTGAGGGGGGAAAAACTTCTAGACCCACGTAAAATTTGAATTTTATAACGAATTTACCATGAATGTCCCTTGTGTTTATTAATACAGATAAGGGGAATCGGCAGGCTTGAAGCATGAGTTCAGATGCCAGCCAAGGCGTGATCACCACTCCTCCTCCTCCCAGCATGCCTCATAAAGAGAGGTATTTTGACCGCATCAATGAAAATGACCCAGAGTACATCAGGGAGAGGAACATGTCTCCTGATCTACGACAAGACTTCAATATGATGGAACAGAGGAAACGAGTTACTCAAATCTTGCAAAGTCCTGTGAGTTGAAATAATTAAAAGGCTATAATTTTTCTTCTTAGGAAACCTTGATGTAATGAAGTAGGAGATATCTTAAGTCTCAGCTTAGAAGAGGGGCGGAGGAAGAGTGACTCTTGCAGAGGCAAAATGCACACCTACTTTATATATTTAATTTGCAAATCTTTAATAACAAACTAGTGTTGTCTTGGTGGTATAAATTTTCTTTGTGTGATTTCTGAATGTAGTGCTTCATTAAAGGAGGGAAAAGATGGTCCTGTGCTCAGGGACACCCAGTTCAGACTGAATATCTATGAAGAAATGAAAGTCGTGACTGAAGTATTAGAAACCAGGGAAGGAGTTAGGTACATCCCGTGCTCGTGTTTTCTTCTTCCTTTGGATACCTTGACACTCAGCAGTGTAGGAAGACTTAAGGTTTTGAGGTCTGTGATTTGGCAGCCTCATGTTACATAACACCTAATGCAGGCTCACTTGTGTGTACACACACCAAACTAACTACTCTAAAAGTGGAGTTTAACCTCAATGCAAGCTGAAAATTCTGTCTGCACAGTAATATCCAGATTTAACGAATCATGTTCCTAGTGATTTGTTAGTTTTCTTACCCTAAGTAGAATTGCAAAGGTCACATAAAAATGATAGAAAATGAGAGAACAGCTTAATTACTCTTAAAAATGCAAAATTAATTCATAACTTTATTCATAGTGAAGGTCATGGGCTCCTTAAGGCAGACAGAGTTCAGCACACAAAGACACATGATTGCCCAGGTTAGGGTTATATTAGGTTTCCAGCTTAGGTACTAAAATAAGCACCAAGGCATAGAACTGCCTGGGGTGGCCCTGGTAAATCATTTTTGTTGTGCCCTTGTGAATTTAATCACAGAGGTTAAGTCCAAAGCCAAAGGGGAATTCCACTCTGAGTAATTCTCCTATACCAGTGGCCTAGATAAAAGCAAGTGAAAGTTATAAAAGCAGTTCAAGCTTGGAGGAATTTAAATTAGCTTAAATTTAAAGCTACCTATTAAATAAACCTGAAAGAGGCCTGGCTGGTATGGCTCGGTAGATTGAATGCCTGTGCACTGAAAGGTCGCTGGTTTGATTCCCCTCAGGGCACATGACTGGGTTGCGGGCCAGGTCCCCACTTTGGAGGCTTGAGAGAGGCAACAGATCGAAGTATCTCTCACACATCAATGTTTCTTTCCCTTTCTTTCTCCCTCCTTTCCCCTCTCTCTAAAAAATTAATAAATAAAAATTTTTAATGAATAAACCCTGAAAGAAACCCTTTCCCCAGTGGAAAAGAGATTAACCAGAGAATTCATCATGAGGGCATAAGTGCCTTCTTTCATGCAAGCCTGAGTTTCTGTGTTTAGAAATAGTCGAAGGGTATGTTAATTATTTGATCAAAATAGATACATTTCCTCTTCTAAAGAAACCCCACTTTTAAGATCTAACTTATCAGCCAAATGATTATGTAACATATAAAGTAACAAAGAATAAGATGCAGTTCAGATTTTGTTTAGGGTTATTAAATATTGAGATTTCTTTGGAAGTGCTCCAAAAAGGACCATTTAATTCTAACAGTAAAGTTTAAAAGGAAAATATACTAAACTACATTTCCATGCCAGGGTTTTTGTTTCATAATTTCCCCATTAAACTTAAAGACAGCATAGCTTTGAGTAGATTATCTATTATTTTAATACTTACGCATTTTCATTTATAACTTGACTTAAAAGTATCAATTTTACTTACACCTTGGGAACTTAGTAAAATAATGGGAAAGGGCAGAGATATATATAGATATAGATATATAGATATAGATTATTTCCATATTCAT
>PVIA01011326.1:0-45236 GCA_004024845.1 Tonatia bakeri
AATTTTAAGGCTGTAGTAATGTGTCTGAAATTGAACTTTTAGCATCTACAAAGGTTTTTCTCCAGGTTTGATATAGTAAGATGTACTCTGATTCTGATACATATGGATATATTAGAAAACTGGATTACATCCCAGTGTTGTCCGGCGGGGAACCTACTTGAACCATAGAGTGGAACTGTGGTGGAAGTGCAGTGCTCCTGTAATTATATCAGGATGTGATGTAGTCCCTCTTTATGTTTATTAATTAGTGGAGTTGTAATGAGACTTTCCCCCCATGCTTTCAAGGATGCTGATCAGTGGGCGTCTGGGCAGGATTTTAGTTTTGTTTGGGAGCCTTCTGTGTACAGGTGGGAGGGATTTGTGTTTCAGGTGGTGGCAGGTGAGCCTCCCGCCAAGTTAGCATGATGGGAACAGGACTCTTCTGGGTTGCCATCTGCTTGTGGCTGATAGGAAACCAGCAGTGACTTTGGAGGAGTTTATGTTGAAATACTTAAGAATTAGTAATGTTAAGACCATGCTGATCAGGTACTGGGAGGTGGGGGAAATTGACTGTGTGGAATGTTTTCATTATTACTAATTTCAAGAGACAGCTGCATGGGTTCAACAGTCCCTACCCGACTCCCCAGAACCACAGTTCTTTTCTGCCCACCCAAGTCAGCCCCTGTTCTGCACTAAGTTGCCCGTGGCCAGGGGGCACCTTGTTATGACTGTCAGATGTAGCATTGTGCATAGTGCTTGCCGCTGAGGAGATCCAGTCTGCCTCTGTAACTCTTTTAATGTGTCATGGTTTTTTTTGTTTTTTAAAGTTGTAAAATACACAAAAAATTATCATTTTAATCATTCACAAAGTGTAAAGTTCAGTGGCATTGAGTACATTTATATTGTCATGTGACCATCATGTTGACATTCAGCGAAGTAATTTTATACACAGCTGCCCCTTTGTCCCTTGGGGGACTGGCTCCAGGGACCCCACAGACACCAAAACCCACAGATGCTCAGTTCCTCATATAAAGTGGTGTGGTATTTGCATATAAATTATGTTTGTATATAGGCTACAGCAGGGTATGCCTACAGTCACTTCATTTGTGATTGATCGTAGTGTTCATAGTGTGCAAATTCAAGTTTTGCTTTTTGTTTTCTTATTTTTAATTTTTTTAATCCTCACCAGAGGGCATTTTTTTCATTGCTTTTAGAGAGAGGGGAAGAGAGAGAATAGACAGAGAAACATTGGTGTGAGAGAGAAATATCAATTGGTTGCCTCCCGTGCGTGCCCCCACCAGAGGCTGAACCCGCATCCTAGGCATGCATGTGCCCTGACCGGGAATTGAACCTGCAGCCTTTCAATATACAGGGTGACCACTCCAACCAACTAAGTCCCACCAGTCAGGGCAAGTTTTGCTTTTTGGAACTCTCTAACTTTTAAAAATATGTATTTTTTCAATCTGCGGTTGGTTGAGTTCATGGATGCTAAACCTATGCATGTGGAGGGCTGACTACAGGGAAAAAAAGACTGACTCTTGTAGGAAATCTATAAAACTTTTGTTTCTATTGACTTACTTATAACTTGGTTGGAGGCTCTCCAGTATGACTTACTGATTTTCTCTCTAGTTGGTATGGACTTAAAAAACAGTGGATGCTTCCTTCTGTGTACTAAAACATATAAAAATACCATCAGCATGCACTGTCTAAAGTCAGGGTGTGGAACAGAGAACAGCGAACTTCCCCTTAACCTAGCATTATTAGGTAGGTTAACTGGAGGAGTTGACCTGTGGTGGCCTGGTGAGGATGTGTGAGTTTGGAGTTACCCTGTTAAGCCTCGGCCACAGAAGTGGGTTCTGAGGTATCGCTTGCCTCCTTCTGCCTTGCAGCCCCTGCTGGGTTTAGTCTACCTGTAGGTTTCTGTCTTGCCTCTTTCAAAAGAGGCAACAGAAAATACTGTAAAGCCTTCTATTAATTAGGAGATTCTTGGTTACAAGTAAGAGCTAGCTGAACTCACCTATCCAAAAAAAGGTGGGGTTGGCATTTATTGGGAGGATTCTGGGCTGTCTACTGAAAGCTGGGCAGGGAAATAGAGACTGGAATGCTATATGGACAGGCCTGGAAAGCTCCTTCTTTCCTCTCTCCCCATCTCAGCTTCCCTCAGCACAGACCAGTCTCTGCAACTCCTCTACCCATGTGGCAGACATGGCTACCAATGCCCCCCTCCCTTTTTTTAATGTTACGACCCAAGTGTCTTGAGAGACACTGTTCTGTGTTCCAGAAAATGCTGGAATTCCGGGAAGAGGTAATGAGTGGTCTTAGAAAGTAGTGACTCCTATGGCAAGTGTGGGGAGGCTGGGAGCAGTTAGGACATCTGTGCTACAAATCACCGAAGTGTGGGGTTAACAATCATGAATGCACCGCCAGGCTGTGAAAGCAACTAAGCTTTGCATTAGAAATGAGACCAAAGCAAAACAATAAAGCCCAAAATGAAACCAAAACACAATACTACCACCACCACTGCCAAGTAGGTGGAGGAGATGAACCAGCTAATTAAATTGTGGAATTTTTTAAAATTAAATCTTTTTTTATAAAATAAAAGGTAGCCTATTTTCATATCAGCATTGTTTGAACTCAGAGAAATTGTCACCAAAGTTTTATTAAGTATAGTAACTTGATGTGGGGATACATTCCTAAAACCTCAAGTATAAAAAAATATATTTTTAATTAAATTATTTAAATGCATGGGATTCCTGTTATTAGAAGGAATCCTTTTATAAATGTTCCTCTAAAATTCACCAATTGAACTTTGTAAATTTGACTCTTCTGCATCCCATTCACTTAGATCAGAAAGTACTAGCGGATTGTCCTTCCTGGCTGTCATCATCTCATCTGGGTCACCAGTTCATCAGCAGATCACACACTGCACTGATTTCTGAGGAAGTGAAAAGGAGCTGTTCCTCTTTTAGTTGTGTGGTCACATACCCAGGTCCCCCCATATGAATCTGAGAACCCTCTGTGAATTGAAATTCAATGACGATTGAACTCCCTGTGTGAATTGGAAGCCTGTGTGCACCAATGCAAGGAGATAGGGAAGTTTCAGTTAGTGGGTGCACCGTGACAACAGAGTGGTCTGATAACTCCAGCTATTAGTGCCATTCGGGAATTTACATAAGGGTTTGGCATCTTTTCAGATGTGCAGCATCTACTTTATTTGCACATATCATAAAGATGGCTTAGTACCCATTTGATTTATTAATGTATTTAAAATTATAGCTCAAACTATTCTCCTCAGAACATGTGTGTTATATAGAAGGATGACTTATTACTGGAGTTGAGGGGGATTCAGATGAGCATCTGAGTAAACATTGCTGCAACGGAAGACACTTCTGGAAGGCTCTCTCACATGCCCCTCACTCCACTAAATTTCCTACTTTCAAAAGGGTAGGAAACGTTTGTTACTGCTTTAAAAGACATAAAAGCCAAGTGGTATTCTAAAATAGCACAGAAAGAGCCCTGCTGTGGATTGAAAATTGGGAGTGCTGCGTGTGGGTCGTGGGAAACCCTTTAACCCATGTGGCCTTTCTATTCTTCTGTGAGCCTCTTTCTCCATGCCATGAGGGATGCCCTGGAAATGTCATGTCTTAAATAGGCTGTCTTGAACCATGCTTCTCAGTAAAAAGGCAGAGCCAGGAAGCTCTGAATGGGGGAAACCCGGTGCCTTCAAAATGACATCAGAAGTAATAGTGTAAAAACAGAAAAAAGGTTACATGTGGTCCCTTGTGACAACACAGAAAAAATCTAATATTGTAAATTTGATAGGGCACTACCTTTAGCTTGCTTATAAAGCATTGTTACATTTTTAAGAGCCTTTTTATAAGTGTTGCCTTTGACCTTTATTTGTTGATAAAGGTGATCAGGGATGGAGCAAAAAGTCATCCATTTACAGACGGGAAACTGAGTTTGGGAGAAGCTGTACACCATTTGAGGTCTCCCAGCCGTTACCTAGCGGGGCTGACCAGAGCCCAGCTTCTGGTGCCTGGTCAGATTCATTTTCCATCTCACTTTATCCACCAATCCTTTTAAAAGAAATTTTATGTGATGGTAAATTTATTTACTTTAGAGCCCAGCCCCTCCCACAAAAGAGTTGAGGTAGCTTAAAAGCAATGACTAAGAAGGAAGTTAGGTGGATAGAAAATTTTGGCTCAAGTGAGTTTCTTCTTAAATTTTGAAAATGAATATAAGAGAAAAACTGTTAATTTGATTAAAGTTGAATCTTCTGGGAATGCAGAACTCCCCACCAGATTTTAAGTTAGGATTGAGCCCAAATTTAGGATTGTATGAGTGGAGAAGGTAGTAACAAGTAAGGGAGCTTTGTGGTTACCTTAGCTTTGCTCTTTTGGTATTATACTTAGTGTGTCAATTTTTTATTTTCTTATAAATTTAAGCATAAAAAGTAGCAAAATATTACAGTACATTTGTAAAATAGAGGAAATCCACCTGTAGTTTCCACCATTATTAGAACTTAATACTTAAGTAAAGAAATACTTAGTTTCTTAAGTAATTTTATTTACTTAAGAAATTTTATTACTTAAGTAAGGCATTCTTTTGAATTCTTTCCTCATATACATTTTTTCATAGTTATAATCAAGATTACAAAACCTGTATGCTGTTTTAAATTTCACATAGCATATGAATTTTTTGGTCTTCATAATTATATTTTTTACAGTAGTAAAATATATATAGCAAAGTTTACGATTTTAACCATTTTAAAGTGTACAGTTCAAGTGTCATTAAGAGCATTTACATTGTTGTGCAAAACATCGCTACCACCCATCTCCAGAGCTTTTGTTGTCTTCCCAGACTGGAAATATGGACTCATTAAATAATAATTTCCCACTTCAGTCCACCCCTACCCCAAATCCGGCTCTTGGCAACCACCCTTCTACTTTGTGTCTCTGCATTTGACTACTCTGGGACCTCATCTAAGTGAAGTCACACAGTATTTGCCCTTTGGTGTTTGACTTATTTCATTTCGCATGATGTCTTCAAATTTAGGATAGCACATACCAGAATTTTTTTTCTTTTTAAGGCTAAATAATATTCCACTGTATTTATATACCACATTTTATTTATCCATTTATGTGTCAATGGACACTTGGATGATTATACTTTTTTGAAGACTGTATAATTTCCTCAAGCAGATAAATCATAATATACATCAGTGTTTGAGTAGTATTGAGTATTTGGGTTGCTTCTAATTTTGGGCTATTAAAATAAAGATTAATAATAGACAGTCATACTACTCTTTTGTCCTTATTTTGAATGGGTTATACAAATACTGACATTCAGTTTTGTTTGCTATTTACTTAGAACTTAGGTTGAATTTTTGGATGAAGAAAATATAGGTGTGTGTAATAAAATGCCTTAAAAATAAACAAAATGCTTTAATTTAGTGAGGAAGTGCCATCTAAAGAATTCTTAGGTCACCATCAAAGTGCTGCTTCAATGAGAGAGCCTAGTGCAATGGTATATGTTGTTGCAAATGATTGACGTTTCAGTAGTTGAACTGATCTTAAAACAACATTCAAGGAGAGTCTATGGGCTGATAACAGATTATACATATGTGAGAATGAAACATGGGCAATGCCGAAACCGTAATTTTCATAAGACCTAGTGGTCATTCTGGGGAAGAATTGTTATCTCTGTTCTGTTTTCATAGATGTGAATCATTGGCATGTCTGTGAATACAGAGCTAGCATGAAATATGTGTGTGGCTCTTGCCCACAAAGA
Source organism: Tonatia bakeri (assembly GCA_004024845.1). NCBI lineage: Eukaryota > Metazoa > Chordata > Mammalia > Chiroptera > Phyllostomidae > Tonatia > Tonatia bakeri. The sequence goes on from PVIA01011326.1 coordinate 5,773, forward strand.
TCTTACATCCAGTTTGGCACAGCAGCACATCAGACAGAAAACCTAAGCAAACTGAGTGATAAGAGAAGTTGGTCTGGGTTCATACAGAATAATCAAAGGCAGACTCCACACGCTTTTTAGACAGTTGTTAGACTGAGGGAGGGGGAGGTCATAAGAGGATTTCAGAAGACGGTCCTCAGTTTGAGGCCCTGCCCTCCCTCCCTTCTGCTGCTGGTATGTTAGGCCTTGTGTACGGGTCATGGACATCTGATGGGAAATCTTGAAGATCATTAGGGAATTTCACCCCTTTGCCAGACAGCTTGTTGCTATGGCAGTCCAGAGTTAACTGGAGTGTTGCTTTGCTGCCCATAGATGCGCACAAGTGGGCTGACCAGGTCAAACTTCCATTTTCCTCTCTGGCCCGGGGTGGGCGGCCATAGCCATTAGCCTTGCAGTTGAAGGTGGTGTGCTTGCCTTTGCCTTTCTGAATTAAGGCTCTCCAGGACTTTTCTATCAGTCTAACTCCATCTGCTCTGTGTCTTTTAGGAGTTCCTCAAGGGCCCGTCCAAGGCCTGTCTTTGTTTTCTGCAGATTTTTTTTGTACTTTTATATTTGTTTGATCATTTTAATGGGAATTTGGGAAAGAGAGTAGTAAACATAGGGCTCATTCATCATCTTGAATTTATTCTGAGTACTATATTTTCCCATTTTACTGAACTCTCTTAATAGTACTAATTTCATTCAATTCTGTTGGGTTTTCCAGATGGAAAATTATATTGTTTATAAATATAATGGCTTTTGCCTCTTTCCTTTTATATGACTCCCCCACTCCCCTCTATATAATGTACTTCTTGGAATTTCTAGAGTGATACTGAACAACATATTGGTGGACATCTCTGATGAATTCTCACCTTAGCCAGACTGCCTTTGAGCACTGTTGTTTTTAATTACTTTCTGCGTATTGCCAAACAGCTTTCTGGAAAGATGGACTAATTGGAGTGTGCACATCACCCACATCCTCAGTATTGAGTGACCAGAGTATTGGGAAGGCTATTCTTATTAATGGTTCTTTCATTTTAACATTAAATTTGGGTTTGGTCATTTGTTATTTCCTCTAGAAATTCTGGAGTCCATGAGAACAGAGTTGGCCTAGATTTATAAATCATTTTATTCACATCAAATAAGTATATATAACTTTCCCTTCCTATCCCAAAGCAACATAGGCGTGGAGTGGAAATTACTGTTAATCCTGGCAACACAGTTTTCAGTGGAAAATGTATGGGCCTTGGAGTCAGATATCAAATATTAACTCTATTAGTAGTAGCCTGGTGCTTTTTGATAAGCTGAACTGAAACTTTGAGCCTTGGTTCAATCATTTGTAAAATGGGGATTTTACTATCTCACAGGGAGGCTGTGGATATATAGAGTAAGATGAGAAGTGGGCCCTTAGTAATCAGAAATCATTAGTTTATGCTCTATGCCTCTTTTTCCCCAGTGGCTCATTAACATACTAAGGCCATTCAGTAACAATTGGTAAGGATTTTGGTAGACTTTCATTTTAATCAGAGATAAAGTTTTACCTTTTTTCTCCATGATTCTTTGTCCTATTTTAATTTTCAAATTGAAATTGGAGTGAATGATAATTATTTTTACATATCCTTTATTTCATTTCATTTTGTTTTTATATATTGATTTAGAGGTCAGAGGAAGGGAGGGAGTATGGGGGAGTGAGGGTGGTCAGAAAGAGAATGAATACTGATTCCTGTATTTGTGCTAACTGGGATCGAGTCCACACTCTTGGTGTATCTGCATAATGCCCTAACCAGCTGAGCTACCAGCCAGGGCTTTTACAATTTGAGTAATTTACTTGATTCCATATTTTTAAAATTGCTTAATGGGTAGAATATAAGTGAAATTACAGTACCAATGTCTAACATTTATTGAACAATTATAACTATGTGGCAGGAAGGTAATTAAGGTACTCGGTATACATTTATTTAGTCTTTCCAACAATCCCATTTTATAGGAAACTGAGGTACAGAAAGGTCACCCAGTTCGGGAGTGTGACCCAGGCTACACACAGTTGCAGTCTGAGTCTGGAGCTGAGCAGGTAACTGCTGCTGCCATTGGACTGCCTTTTTGGTCCTCAAGAGTTGGTTCCCTTTATTGTATATTCCTGAAGCCCATTCTGTTGCGCATGTGTGTGTTTGTAGGTAGGTAGGTAGGTAGGTAGGTAGATAGATGGATGCAGAGAACGTAATCTGGGTTTTTAAATAAGCTAATTATTATGGTGTTAGATAGCAAGTGCCAAATATAGAGCATCCCTAGCTATTGAATATGGTCATTCTAATCTGTAGCATTAAGACTTTTTTCTTATTTAGGCAGTATAATTTTATTTATTCCTCCTTGAAATTGCCATCCAGATGTGAACCATTTACTATTTCTGTAGAACCTTGGTTTAACTCTATCTTAGATTATAATTAAGTCTTTATTATTAGGATAGTTAAAAAATATTTTTTTATTTTATAAAACTGAAGTCTATACTCATTAAACAATACACTTCCATGCTCTTGTCAATCATCATTATAATTTATGTTTCTGATTTTTTAAAAGATTTTATTTATTTTTAGAGAGAGGGGAAGGAAGGGAGAAAGAGAGGGAGGGAAGCACTGATGTGAGAGAGGGACATCGATCTGTTGCCTCACATGCCCCCGCAATCTAGTCATGTGTCCTGACCAGGGATTAAACCAGTGACCTTTTGGTTTGTGAAATTACACCCAACCCACTGTGCCACACCAGTCAGCGCTGTGTGTATGATTTTGACTACTCAAAAGTATCTCACATATGTAGAATCACACAGTATTTTTTTTTCTGACGCTTATTTCACTCAGCACAATGCCCTCAAGGTTCATCCATGTTGTATCATATGTCAGAATGTCCTCCTGTGGATGTAAGAATGTCCAAATCTGTAAAAAAATGTATAGTAAGAGTTATTTGCACTAAACAGAGGACACTCCTGGAATTAAGATCTCAACAGAGTTAGAAAAATCCTGCCCATAATGACAGTGTTCAGCTTGTATTAGGTATGTGGAATTACAGGGGGAATGTAAGGAGGATTACATGGAAGTGGGAGAAAGCAAGGCAGGGATTATATTACAGGATTGTCAACAAGATTATGTGCTTTCTTGAGGGTGGTCATACTTCTGCTTCCTCAGGGTCTGAAAAAGGCATTTCAAAGGTATGTTAACCTAGATGCACAGAAACAGTGGACGGGGCTTGCTTAAAGCAAAGATATTGCCCTGACTGGTGTAGCTCAGTGGATTGAGCACGGGCTGCGAACCAGGCATTGCAGGTTCAATTCCCAGTCAGGGCACATGCCTAGGTTGCAGGCTATGTCCCCCAAGCAACCGCACATTGATGTTTCTCTTTCTCTCTCTCTCTTCCTCCCTTCCCTCTCTAAAAATAAATAAATAAAATCTTAAAAAAAAAAAGTTGCTAATTAAAAAAAAAACATTAAAGCAAAGATATTTACTAGGGAAGTTACAGGTTTGAGTAATGACTCCCGCCATGACCTGCCCAGGTAAGAACATGTGATCAGATTAACCTGTGAGGCTGCTTTTGGTTAGGTTTATTATAGAGCCCCTTTTTGCGCACACTTCTTAAAGCTGAATAATATTCCACTTTATGGAGATACAGCATTTTGCTTATTCCTTCATCTGTTGATGAACGCTTGGGTTGCTTCCATAGCATTATTTTGATACTCTTTTCAGTATCGTTCACGCCAGTAAATTCTCCTTTCTTTGGCCTAAGTTTGAACTCTTCTTTGTTCTTCTTCTTTTTTTTTTTTCTTTGCTATTAACACCATCTTCTTAAGATCCTACACTGGCTTTTTGTTGCCAGGAATCAGTCATTCGGTCAAGATTCTGTCAGCTCTGCCCCAGAGCGCTTTGCTGGCTGATGGCTACAGCATTTATCTGGTGGCATTGAAGTATAGCTGTCCCCATCTCCTCCCACTGGTACAGGGAGCTCCTCTGGGCAGGTACTGGACCTCCCTGGACTTTGCTTGCTCGCCCATCCTGGGCCTGAGCCAGTGCTGAGCACTCAGCAAACGCTTCTTACTTGAGTGTCCCTTGGCTGCTTTCCTCATTTTGTAATTCACTTTGTATTCTTGCAGCTAAAATTAACACACATCATCTATTGATTTGATGCTTGCCTTTAAAAAAAACCCAACCTTCTTAAGCTTTGTATATTTCTTCCTGGAAGTGTGTATCCTTCACTGATGAAGTGTCTGAATTAGAACTAATTTATGCCAGCCTCCCTTGAGCTTCATTGTAGCATCTTTTGAGGTTGCCTTTACTTTTTGTCTCAGTTTATATATACCAGCTGATTGTAAATATAATCTGTGATTTTTTTTTTAGTACAAACAGTTTTTTGGCGGCCTCTGCTTTTTCCTATTTTGTTTCTTTTGTTATTAATTGTTGCTTATCATGTGGTATTGAGAAAGCATTTGAGTCCTTATCAGGTGGATGGCTATTTAGGTCCAGCTTCTTCAGGGTTGTGTTGCAAGTCACATAAGAGGACGGGCAGGGAAATGTTTAACTCATATGCTTTGTCTCTTGTAGCTCAGTTTTTTTTTCTCTAGAAATTTTGAAAGAATAACTCTCATTCAGGTATAACTATCCTCCTGAAGTTTAAAAAAAAGATTCTGAAAAGTTGTATTTTAAAATTAGAAACCAGTGAAAATGATCCTGTGTTTGGAAAACTTGTTGGAAGGCTATGTCTGAGAATCTGTCGGTTTGTGCTTCAGGTGAGACAAAGAGCGTGTGCAAAGGGCAGGGAACAGGGGGAGGGTCAGTCATTGAAAGGATTTATTGTATAGCAGAGACTTGAAAAGTATTTGCAGAAAACAACTTAGAACCTTTATTTCTAAGTTAGAAATTTAGGAGTGGAATTTAGAAGTAAAAGGGTAAAGTACCAAGGGATTAATTCAATAATTGTTGATAGGCTGTCAGTAAGTCACAGGTGGATGCTGCCCTCAGGGAGGTAACCAGTCTAGTAATGATTTTCATGTGATGAAGGTGGCAGGTGTGTTTCCGGAATCCAGAAGAATACATTTTACATTAGGAGTTACTAGTGGTCGCCAACATTTCACCATCATATTCTTGTTTTTATTATTTTCTCTTTTTGCCTCAGAAATGACTGTGATCTTAGAAGAGCTAAGAAGTTTTGTTCAGTGTAAGGTAATGGTGTTAGTAGCTCAGGTTTGTTCTGTACATTGACCCTTGAACAATGAGGGGTAACGTTAGGGGTAGCAACCCTGCCCCCTGCGCAGTCGAAAATCTGTGTATAACTTTGACTTCTCTGAAACTCTGCAGTGGGCCCTTCACATTCAGAGTCAACCAACTACGGGTTGAAAACAGTATTTTTTTTCCATCTGTAATTGGTTGAATCCACAGATGCAACACCCACAGATACTGAGAGCTGACTGTATGTTTATTTACTGGAAAAAATCCACATATAAGTGGACCGTCGTAGTTCAAACCTGTGTTGTTCAAGGGTCAGTTGTACTTATGTATGCTTCATGTTGAGCTCAGTGAGAGGGAGGATGGAGATGGAGGAGAAGAGGGTCTGGGCGTGAGCTCTGCGGGACCCTAGCATTCCAGGTCAGGCCAAGAGTTGCCACCGAGGAGACGGAAAAAGCATTCAAGAGGGAGGGGGAAGGCCAACAGGGAGCTCCTGCTAAGATCTTAAAATTCATTTAAAAACCCCCAATTGCTGTATGAGATAGTGCTGTCATAATCCCAGTTTTACAGGTGGGGAAACTGAGACCTTGAGTGGTTAAATAGCATAGGTCCTAGTCATGAAGCGAGGAATCAGTGGTGCAGCCAGGATTTGAAGTCAGGCCTTTAGATCCAGAATCTGCCTCTTCACCACTGCTGCTTCCTGGATTTACAAGTGTTGCCACACCCAGGTGTGATTTCAGCCAAGGACAAAGAAACTCACCAGTTTGTGTAACTTTATCTTAGGTAGAGGCATAGTTCTCAGTACATGTTTTATACTTCATCTTAGCCAACAGGCCGAGAATCGACAGCACATGTTTTAAATATTGAAAAATAGCTTATGGACTTTGATTAGTGGGTTTTAGACATGTAGGAAACTCAGGACCTGTGTGTGGGAACCTGGTCAAACTTCATCATTTTACCTGTGGAGAGAATGGGTGCCCTTGCTGTTGAGGGACTTACCCAAGACCTCACTGCAACATGAACTTCAGTCTCTTGGCTCCAAGGTCAGAGTTTTTCCCACTGCACATTGCCCTTGAAACTCGTTTTCTTTTACAGACAGTGTTGCTAATGAAAGGTAGGTAGAGTTGGAAGGAATATGTAAGGTACTAAAAATGCATTTGTCAAGATCACCAGTAACCTCCAAGGAGCCACATTCAAGGTCTTCATCCATCTTGACCTCTTAGCAGATCCTCTCTTTGCTTAGCTGTGAGGGCTTCACTTCCTTTTGGCTTTCTTCCTTGCTGGACTGTTCTTTCTCTGTCTCCTCTGCTGGCTTCTCCACCTTGATCTGACCTGGAATGTTGGGGTCCCACAGGGCTTACCACTAGACCCTTTTCTCCATCTTTGTCCTCTCTCCAACTCTCTGTTTCCTGTAGTGAACCCAACTTCATGTGGGTGACCCTTAAGTTACTAACTCTAGTCCAGACTTCTCTTCTGAGGTTCAGATTCATGTGTCCAGCTTCTTGCTTGACTTTGACATTTGACTGTTTCACAGACAATGCAAACTTAATCTTTCAAATGGAACTGCTTCCATAGGCCCATGTAATCCCCTCCCCTATCCAGTTCTTCACCTCACCTCCACCAACTGGCAGTCATTCAAGGGGATAACAGTAAGAACTGACATTTGTTGACAGTTTTTTATGTCCCAGACACCTCCTTAACAGGCATTACATAAATTAACTCAATCAGTAGTACTATGAGATAGATGATGATAGTAATAGTAATAGTAATAAGAATAGATTATATAGCTCCTAATACATACCAGGCACCATTTTATTAAGTATGTTGTAAATACTCTTTTGAGTCCTCACAAATCCATGAGGTGTAGATACTATTACTATCCCAGATTGACAGATAACACCAGCAACCAGAACACTTATTCACTTCACACAGTACTCAAGGTCTCTCGACCAGTAAGTGGCAGCTAGAGCTGGGAGTACAGTGCCACAGAGACAGAGCATGTGCATTGTGCCAGTACTGAATTTTACTGTGTCTATCCCCATTTCACAGCCAGGAGGCTGTTCCACTATTTCCTGTCCCACATCTAGTTCATTGGAAATTCTAATTCTAACTTCAAGACATGCCTCCAGGTTGTTCTCTTCTCCATCTGTCCAGTGAGCATCTTAGTTCAGGCCACCATTGGCTTGCCCTGGGTCTCCTCAGTAGCCTTCTACCTGTTCTCTGTTCACATCGTCCCCTTGCAGATCTCTCCTGCATTTCAGCAATACCGGTCCTGCAATGAAGTGAGAACATTCAGCCCACTGCTTAAAACTGTTGAGTGGCTTCCCACTGTGCTCAGAATTAAATATAAGCTCCTTTCTGTGATCAACAAGGCCCCCACCCTACACTTTATCTTATGCCCTTGTTTTCCTTTGTCCCACCAAAGACTTTCCTATCTCTTAGCTGTGGCACAGCCATTCCCCATTGGGAGACTCCCCATCCCAGCTCTCCATATTTCTTTGGTCTCCACTGTAGTCCTTTCTCAGAGGGCCTTCCCTCATCACCCCTTGTAGGGTTCTTTTTTCTCCACACAGCACTTACCGCCAATGGCAATAACTTTATTATTTACATTTCTTCCCTTTGCTGCTGTCCCCCACCCCCATTTGATTGTAAGCTCCCTGTGGGCTAGAGCTCCACAAATATTTGTTGAAAGAAACAAACACAGGTTCAATTTTAGACTGCATTACAAACCTGATGTTTTCCAGTTGGAAAATGTGTTTTAAGTTCCAAAAGAGCTGAATCTGGAATGGAGCACAGCCATCTACTAAGCAGCGGAATGCTTGTGTAGTTCTGCCACTTCTGAAACACACAGACTACAAGAGTCCTGGGGCGTTTACATCTGCGATTTTAGTTACTTCACTCTTAAACTTACCCTTTTTCCTCATGCACCACAGAACTTGAACCTTATGAGACCACTACTGCCAACACCATGGTGATGCTGGGGTTCTTGTGGCTCGTGGAAGGAAGCTAGGCAGGGAAGTACTCACCCATAATGAGGGGCTGCACCTGACAGTGTTTGGCCTGTCCCTGCTTGTGAAAGGCTACAGGTTAGGTGACTTTAAGGCCCCAGTCTGATTCACCAACTTAGAATCTCTTGCCTCCGATTTACAAATTAAACACCAAGTCAAGACATCTGGACAGTCAGTCACGACTTTCTTTAGCTCCTTCTTGATGCCTGCCCTATACGTCTGTGGCTCTGTCACTGTCCCTAGGGATTCTTTAATGGCAGATTCTTTTACTTTTTTCAGTGACCCATTCTCTCAGGATGAAGTCCAAGAAATGTGCCTCATGAGAATTTCTATAGTGAACAAAAAGATGGAATTTGGGCTAATTTTAGTAAACAGGCAGTAACTGTTAGCAGATTAATTAAGATCTTGTTTGTAGTTCTGCTGTGGAGGACAATAAATTATTAGCTTATTTAGGTCTCTGTGAGTCCCAGAGAATTGTCATTCTGTGAAAGCACTGAATGATGGTGGACCCTTGCTGTGAGATGAGGGAGGAGCTGTTCATACAAACCTTCCAGATTGGAGCTCATTATCTCTCACAGAGCAGGAGTGAAAGCTGTAATGAACTAGAGAGACCTTTCTTCTAAAGCAATGAAAACCACATGTTCTTAGTTGACAATGGGAGGATAAACATGACCCTAATTAATGACTGTTTCAATTGTTCAGTAGTCCTAAGCTCATAGTTTAGACAGGTAACAGTAAATCCATACAGATGGGCCCAACTTGCAAAACTCAGATCATAGGATCCCCTTCCCACAGCAGTCTTTGTTTTAAAATTTGGAGTAACTGGCCCTGGCTGGTGTGGCTTAGTGGATTGACTGCTGGCCTGCAAACCAAAGGGTTGCCGGTTCCATTCCCAGTCAGGGCACATGTCTGGGTTGCAGGCCAGGTCCCCAGTAGTGGGTGTGTGACAGGCAACCACGCATTGATGTTTCTCTCCCTCTCTTCCCTTCTCTCTAAAAATAAGTAGATAAAATCTTTAAAATAATAAAATAAAATTTGGAATAACTGGGAAGTGATGGGTGTAAAACATCACTTTCTCAGCAAAAGTACTGAAATGTTTCTATTAGCAATTAGTGAGGGCCTAAGGTATCAGAATCTATAAATATTCCTTTACCCAGCTTTTATCAGTCCTGAATGTTACATTTACCAACCCACAGTTAGGGAAGGCAGGGAAATGAGATTCGTTCTTACACACTGAAGATTATTGGGGAAAGTACTGGTGGGGTTAGAGGCCAAGTACATTGTGGGTTAAAATGGCTTTTATGGACTGGCCTGTGTGGAGTTGATAATGCTTATGACATTACCTCTTTAGAATTAGTCACAGTTATGAACAAACAGACGTTAACCATGTAGTGTGTGGATTAATCAGGGAAGTTTGTACTCGGAACACCAGGAGTGGGGATCCTTGGCCATGGATGCAAGAACTGCCTCTTCTTCTGCTGCTTTTCCAGCTGTGAGAGAGCTCCATGTGGACTGTGTAGGAAAATACTTTGGTGTCACACTGGGTTTGGTGATTCTGACTTCCTGGTGGCCTAGAGAATAACTTTTGGCATTTGTGTGGGAACTATTGCTCTGCACCCTAGGTTCAGATTTGATACCAGTACTCCTCAAATGATTCTCAGGCTGTGGAGAGTTTGCTTCAGCAAAGCTGGTGTTCCGAAACTATCCACTGCTTTCTACAATAGTTTCAGGTGTGTGAGTACCAGAAATGTCCCTTTTTTTTTCTGGCAGCAGTAATCTCTGTGGTTTTTCTGGGCCATCTCCAGCCCTGCTTTCTTCACTCAGAGACCATCCTTTCAGAGCCCCCTCGCTTCTCTTCCTCTTGGAGCTCCCCACACCCTTTGATCCTTGGGCCCTAGTTTGTGTTGGGCCTTCTCAACAAGAGGCAGAGGCAGGTGTGGGCTCTCTGGTCTTGTGCTGAGTTCATTATCCTAAGTGTGGAGTGACAGAGCTTGAACGGATCTCAAGTCTGCTGATTGTCAGTCAAGTGGGCTGCACTGTACTTGCTTTAAGTGAAGTAGGGGGGGAAGAGTAGGGTCTGTTTTCACAGCACAGCTCATGTGAGACGCTGTAAGGTGTCCAGTCTTAGTGTGCAGGACAGTGAGCTGCATCGACACTGCAGCTTCATAGAGAAACAGCCAGATCCAGCACTGGGCCTTTCCCTTCCGTGGTGCTGGTGTAGTAGTACATTTTAGAGCATTTAGAGGGAGAATGTAGAATAAAATATTGTGATTTTTTTTTTTGCCCCTTGCTTTAAATGTAAAATGATCCAGCATTTTTCCAAAAGATGTTTTTATTATTGGAACTAAAAGATAGTATTTATGCTTCTGTTGATTGAATTGATTGAAATGGTTAATTTTAAAGACATACGCTTAGTTCTTTCCTAGCATTTTACATTGATAACATTTTTTGCCTGACTTCAGTTGAGAAAACTTCGTATCATTGGTTTAGAAGAACATTGCTCTGACAGTAAGAGTTTTTTCTTCTTGATCATTTTACCTGTTTCATTACTTTATTTTGTTTTTAATAGATGCCAGGAAGTATTTATTTGGACCTGATTATTTATTTATTTATTATTCTGATCCCCGCCCCCTCTCTTTTAAACACTTAGTTGAACAAACACTTGTGGAGGGCACCATGTCAGGACTGGTGAAAGGGAGGGGTCTCAGTCTCTGTTAGGTCACAGTCTCTGTGTTAGGGAGCTGTGTGGGTGAGGTTAGCTTCCGTTTCTGCAGACTGGGAGGGTGGGGGACACTGGGCATGGTTTTTGATAATGTAGAACAATTAATAGTTGTTCAGAATACATGTTTTCTACCATCTAGCTGAAATTTTTTAAAGATACGGTGAATTTACATATAAACATGATTTAGCCCAGGTATGGTAGAAAGATGTGCTCTTTTCCCTTCTCCGTTATATTGTGATCTCACTGTCATGGAATAAAATAACAGAGTTGATACTAATGGGTTCAGTAAATACTTCTTAGCTTAAGCATATGCTATTCTGTTTGCATCCATGAAGAATGTCTTTAACACATGCCTTAAATGGTGCAAAAATTAGTTTCAGGTGACTTCATTAGTATTTAATTTCAGATGATTATGTTCACAAAGAAAAACAGAGACTTTGCCTCTCCCTGCCCAGTCATTTGATACTAGCATAACTGTGACAGTGTCCTTGGCCTGTCTTCTCTCATCACCTCTAGAATGGTGTGGGTACTCCTGTGATCTTGCTGAGACAGGCAGCAGACTTATTCATCCTCATCCAGAAGGCTCTAAAATGCAGCAAACAGCTGTGAAAACTTGATACTTGCTTGGCTTGGAATTTAGCATGTGACTCCCTGTACCTAGAAAGTCATTCCCTGGACTGTAGGACTGTTATTGCAGATGGTGCTGTGGAGTTAGGCGATGCTTCTTTATGCCTGGGCTAAACGTGAGGCATTAAGTGTGGGGCAGAAAGGAGATGCATCATGGTAGATGTGAGGGTTTGGCTTTCTCAGTAACAGGGGAGTCAAAATGGACAATTTAGCCAGTGAGAAAATGGCATGCTTTTCTTATAGATTCATTTCCTTTTTTTTTTAGCAACTTGAGTGTTTGTTGTTGAGAGGTAGGCCTTGGTGTGAACTTTAATTAGGACTATAGTGCAATATTAATCTTATGGTAGCAAGCCTATTGTAATAGGAGTGCATTTAAAGAAAGGAAACCTTGTATATTATAAAATGAGTAATTGAAGGCATGCCAAGTCCACGGTACTATGCTTTTATGCCATGGTATCTATTTTTTGGGGGTGGTAGCTTTTTAATTTTTGATACTTTCCACTGATCATTTGTTACCTTATTTTTTTTGGTTGTTTAAAAGCATCTTCATTTTTCTTCACCAGGAATTCATTTTCTTAGCTTTTTAGAATAAGTGGCTCCCTGTATGTAGATTTTATTTTCATTATGAAAATTAGTTTCTTATAGAAATTCTTGAGTGAAATTAAAAACTCTCCCTTTGTGCCAAGGGAGAAAGCCATGGTCAGGAGGAGTCCTTGCACAATTTGATTCCCCCTTACACAGCTCCCTTAGTGCCTGTGTCACTGTGGAAACTGTTGGCACAGGCCCTGGCTGCGTGGACAGAGCTGAAAGCCCAGCTGTGCTTAGGAAGGTGGCTGTAGTTAATTGAAGATGTGATTTTGTGTTTGAGGCCCTGAGCCGTCTTCAGGTTAGCAGGAGACAGTCTTACATTCTAATGGTATTTGAAAGGTTCACTGTTATTGTGAAGTGCACATTTTAACTGTTTAAATTTGGAGAGATAAACTGTCATTTGTAATCTAAATTAGAAAGTCAAGGGTATATTTTATCCATAGTTTCTCTACTGTTTAGCACAGAGGACAGATGTAAGGCACTCAGTGTTTGTTCAGTGAATGAACAGACAGATATATGGATAAGTAGCTGGGTTTTATTTTTTAAATATTTTATTTGAAAAGAAACAGTTGCAATATGTTAAATATGAGAAAAATAACCCCTTTGAATCCTTTGTGCTCCTAGTGCTCGAGTAAGTGACTGGAAAGGAAATAGATTATCACATGGGGCCAGGATGAGTTGCCTCAGCTTCAGAATGTTCTGGAAAGGATATTCAAAAAGCAGGAGAGCAGTTTCTAAAGCAGGATGGTGCCATGGGAGTCTGCCCCTCACTGTCTGAGGGAATGCCAAGTGGTTATGCTGTGGTCTCCCAGCTCCTCCAGCAAGCTAAGGCTGAACCCCAGCCTGTGTGATGGCTGCTGGCACAGCCGTCCAGGGAGGGCCACGTTCGCCAGCGAGGTGGCTGTGTGGGACAGCACTGCGGGCTTTGGTGGCTGTGGACCCCAGGGCCAGGGCTGTCGTGGGCCACCCCCGGCATCCTTAGCCTCACCAACCTCTATGGCTTCATCTCCTACCTGCTTACCTCCCTCCTGCTCTCCTTGCTCTTAATTCTCAGAGTGGAAGGAGGTAGAACAAATATTTTAAGTCATGAAGACCTTTCTTTACAGGCCATCTCCTCAGAGGCCTCTTCATCCACGTCCTGTTCTGGACACTCCTCTATGGTGTGGTGCACTCTCCTGAAACGGGGGCAGATGTGGCTTTTCTAAAATACCAGGTTGGGAAGACTGGTGTCAGAAAGTAACAATGTGTAGTCTTAGTTTTTAAATTGTTGAACTCACTGCTTGTTCTGGAATGTTATAAATAACTTCACTGGTAAATATCAGAAGGTGAAGAGCCTGTACTACTTAGGTTAAATGAAGCACGAGACACTTTATGGAGTTTTTCCCTACCTTAAAGCATACCCCCTGTCTGCTGTGTGCAAAATCGCCAACTTTTGACCTCTAGAGAGATGGGACTGAGACTTAGCCTTCTGTAATTTCCTTGCATTTACACTAGGGTTCTAAATACAGAGAAAACTTTTTGTTCACATCCTAAGAACTAATTAATAACAGTTAATATTTATCGTGTGCCCTGTATGCCAGGCACTGTGACTTACATGTTTTACACCCATTGTCTCAGGTGATTCTTGCAATATTCTTGTGGAGTAGTTGTCGTTATTGTCCCTCATTGATGAACCTAAAGTTCCAAAGGAGGCACAGCTCTGAAAAGGCAGAGCCAAGATTCAAATGCAGACCTTGTAGTTGCTCTTGCTGTATTGACTGAGTGTACTTTTTCAGGGCCTAGCCTTCCCTTCCACTGACCACTGTTTTCAAGTGTGAATAGTGTCCTGTCAGTTCCATTTCACCTAGTTACAGCTGTCATTTCCACTAAAAAAAATAAATTCAAGCTCTTTCCAAAATATGTATCATGAGAATTAAACAAACTGGGTGTTTTTAAGCTTAAAAAAAAGGGTAAGAAACAATCTTATTTGTTTTCATGCATTTTACTGGTATCTGAAAGAGGTAATTCAGACTTTGAACTCCTAAGTTGAAGTCCCTGCCTTAATTTCTGTATTTCAGAAGCAGCCTAAGTAGTGAGGTCTTCTTTCCCATCCTGGTTTTTACCCTTCTGTCACTCCAAAGGGATGACAGGGACAAATGGCAGCATTTCACAGGTAAACAGAAGTTGGTAGGGAGATCAAGAGCACACTGTAGGGCCTTTATCTTGTTTGTTAACCATTCTGATTGAGAGCCATGCTTTTTAGGAAGAATAGGAAGGACACCTCTCTGTCTATTTGATGCATAGCACATTTTGGACCACATTATTACCCTAGCCCTCGAAAAATCATTTTTTACTGAATTATCCTTTAGTATTAAATTTTATTCATATTTGTCATAGGAAAAAACTGTAAGTCCTGTTGCATATTCATGTGAGATTGTCATAGATGTTATCCTTTCCATCATCTGGTGGCCCTCTGTAGTATGCCGCAATGTTGAAATTTTTTTCAGCATTTAATAATAGGGAAACACTACTTTTCCTGGGTAACTAGACAGTTTTCTAATTTCTGATAATAAGATTTCTATAAGACATTCTGAGTCTCCTTTCACCCTGTTTGCAAGCATACTGAAGGCCAAGGTTTTTGTGCTTAGTGTTAACATTTTTGCTGTCTTTCTTGACTTTTTATAAGATGATAATGTTATTTTATTTTGTATGCACTTTTTATAAAGTGCTTTAAATTCTTCCTGGGGAAAGTCATGTTTTTAATAGCTTGATTAAAACAATAGTACATATTCATTATTCATTAAGTATTTGCTTTGAGTTTAATGCTTATTGACACTACAACCTCTTTAACCACTAATTCCTGTTGATTTTTCTTTCTTGTTTAGTCTTGTGCCATACTGAATGTCTCTAAATTTAGGTTTACAAATACTATTTTATTTAAGACCTTGATGTGGTAGTATAAAAACTTGAAGGAAACAATTGATTTTTTTCTTTGAAAAGCTAAGCTTTTGATAATGACTGAATCCCTTCTGAGGACCTGGGTAATATAAATCATTGCCTGAAACCAAGTCTCATGTTCATTAGCTCCAGCTATGATGATAGCACTTACTTGAAATGTGGTTTAAGGGAAGAATTGGATCATTATCCTTTTTCCTGCTGCCCAGTGTCTTGTCTTTTATTTGTAGTTTTCTGGAAAGAAGGGTTACCCCATTGATCAGATAGGAGCACAGTGGAGATTTAAACTCTACAGTTCCTTTTCTCATGTTTTATTTGTGCAACTACTTGACAGGACTATGAATTAACTGGATTTTCCTGCCACTTTTCACTCTTGTTAGTGTTATTGTAACAACAGCCACTGGAAGGAGGCATCTGGATCCCTGTGGGGGACGAATCCCATTTCATGTCCATCCTATCTCAGTTTTGAATCCTTTTAGCAATTTCATATGCAGGACATTAAGTTAGCATGTGAAAGTCTATAGAGATGTGCATCTGTAAGTGCTAAGGGATAGTAAGTGGTGTGGCGGGTCCTAATCCAGCTTCTTTAAGCTTCATTTTGCTAATTTGTAACTCTTTCCCACATATGGTTATTGTTACAATGAAAGGAAGTAATTTAAAAAAAATCTGGAAGCATTATGCCTGGTTACATTCAATAATAATTGAATTAGAATAATCATTTCCAAGCCCGTGGGGACGGTCCACTTATTTCCTGATCTGTATGTATAACCAAATTCCTGTGGAAAACAGCTCTGTGGTACAGAATTTGACAAGATTGGGCTTGTGCTCTGAATCTTATGATTTCATTGTAGCATAGCACAACTGATCATTTGTTTCCAATAATGGAACATCCACTTCATTCATCTCATTTCCTGTACATGAAGTTTCCTATGCCATATCTCTTACTTGAATTTGATTGCACTTTGAATCTGTGTGCTTGTCATGAATCTTTTTCTAAGTTATATTACACAAATGATATTCCTAAATTACTATATTCCTAAACTATCTTTAACTGATAGAAGTACCAATAAAAGTAAGCATTATGTTCTTTAATCTTCCAGTCATCCTTCAGAACTAATTTCTGAAGTTCAGATTGGTCACCTTATCATTATGAAATAAGCTCCTGCCCTTTCTTCTGCTCCTACAGGTTTTTCCTTGCCACATTCCTCAGGATTGTCTTTCTCTCCAGCCAGTCCTGGCCTGGCTTTCATGTTGGCTGCTTATTCTTCCCTCACCTGCTCTGAGCATCCTCTGCTTTGATTCCTTACTTGGTTTCAGCTCTTGCTCACCTTTGGGATGATTTCTAAATCCACATCTGAAGGTGATAGGTGATAGAGTGTGGAGCCCTCCTGGAAATGGTGCTGACCAGATATTTTGGACCCCTCTGGCTATAACCACTTCCAGTAGAAATATTTGAGAAGATAAAACAAACATCCTTTGGTCACATTTATTGTAAGAAAATGAGAAACCCACCAAATGGGACACTGGCTAGGTAATTCAGTTGGTTAGAGCATCCTTCCAGTATGCCAAAGTTGCGGGTTTGATCCCTGGTTAGGGCACATACAAGAATCAATGAATGCATAAATAAGTGGAACAACAAATCGATGTTTCTCTATCTCTCTGTCTCTTCCTTCTGTCCCTTCTTTCTGTAAAATGGATTAAAAAAAAAAAAAAAGAAAAAGGCTACCCACCAAGTGGTGAAAAAAGAGCAAGAGGAGTGAGCATTCCTGAGAGCGATAGAGAGGGAGAGGGAGAGAGAGACGAGATATGAAGGGACCTCTGCTGATACCAGGGACCTAGATTTCAGGGAACGGAGTTTCATCTGGACCTCTCTAAAGGGCTAGGGTCGATTGAGGAGAGAACATCCATTAGCAAAGGGAGAAGTCTTCTTAGCTTTAAATAAAAAGTCTCTTGAATCTCTTGGGTTTGGGATTTGAATTTATGCTAACTGTGGTCTAGAAAACCCCCAGCTGAGAAGCTCATCTTAATGCTTCTGGGTTGGAGGCACCCAAGGGCTCAGCAGAAGTAAACACAGATTCCTTCTAGAACAAAGCCCTCCACAACCCACCGATTATGAGAAATGTGAGCAAGGTAAAAAAAATTACTAAGAAAATGAGAGTCACCTTCAAGTCAGTTATTATGTGCCATTTGTTCCATCCACTCATCTGTTAATTCCTCGCATTTTTACACATCATTCATTGTGTAGTAGGCACTAATCTCAGTGCTGGGTTATAATAGCACACTGTTCTATGGGGAAACGAGTATTGGGCTATTGATCAGAGGATTTGTACGCTTGGCCCAGGATCTGCCCTCTTTAGGGCTCTGAGTCACTGCCAGAAAACTCTGGTGCTTTGCTGGGACCAATTTGAAAACCACTGATTTATGTCAGTTCATTTATTTTACAAATGAAAAAACTGAGACTGTGATGTTTAACCACTTAGTTAATGCCCAAGGTATGAATCTCAGGTTCCTTGTCTTTGGAATGGGGGTAATAGTACCATCATTTTCCACAAATATGCCTATTCCTCCTTCCCATGTCCCTAGAAGTCACAGATGGTACAGGGACTCAGTACTCCTGATTTTCAGACTAAATGCATTTCTGCTGCTGGTTTGACTTCATGAGATCTTTTATTGTTCAAGCCCACACAGAGTCTCACACTTTATTCTTAATTGTCCTCTGATTATTTCATGTTTGTGAAGTTGCTTCCATAGGTAGATTGTGAACAGTTGAAGTTCAGGGACTGGGTATAGTATTTTTATATTAACTTCATATTATCTAGTCTTGGGCTGGCTACTTGGTAGCTGTTTTATAATACTTGTTTATTGTTGCCTGATTAAATATGTAATGCCCTTGTTATGAGGAACATATTTCTGTCCAAAAACATGTTATGGTCATTATGTGAGAGTTATGGTGAAGTGGGAAGATATTTTTGCTGTTTTTTTGTGATGTAAACCTCTGTCTCCTGCTCTTTCCCTCCCTGGTTGAAAAGATGGTTCCCACCTGATTTCCTGCTGCAGTTTCCTTTACAGCCCCGGGCTACTCATTCATTCAGTGCTAGGCATGTTTGTGAGTGCCTTTTGTGAGTGCCGCTCACTAAGCTGGGGTGCTCTGTGTGTTGATTATTGAATACCTCACAACTGCTTCTGTGTGGCCCCAAGCACATGTTCAGAATTGGGAATATGGCCATTTGTGCGGTCACTAGGCCATCAGTTAGCTCTGGTTCCGTCTCCCTGCGCTGCTCTTTGCTCTAGTGCATGACCTGTGTAGACATTCGGGCATGCTCTCTGTGTCCGCCTTGTCTGTCTGTTGGCCAGAGGTCAGGCACTTCTGCTCACTATTGGGACCAGGAAGGAATCCATGGAAGGTATCCCTCCCATAGAACCCAGCTAAGGCTGGGCCCTAGCCAGGACCCTGTTGTCTGTGCAGTGGCTGGCGGTGTTTCAACTATCCATTTCAGCCCTTTCTGTATGAAAGACATGGAAATGCCAGGGGATTATTTTTGCAAGTAGAAAAGATGGCAGCAGATGTGAAAACAGATTTTCTCATCATAATGTAAATTGGTGTTTTGTTTTCATTTTAGTTGAACAATATATAGGTATTCATGAAAATATTTGGCTGTAAAAAATTAAGAAAAATAACAAACTGCCATTGTCTATTAAAATCCAATCTAGTTCTTTGAAAAAAACTATTAAAAAATTACTGAAATTTATGTTAGTATTAAAATAAGCTTTAAAAGTTTTAAGTAATAATCCAGAAGGCATTTTAAAATTCAGATTTACTGTAGTCAGTTGTGTTCTTTTTTTGTACACACATAATAATTTTTGGGAAAGTGGGATGGGGTCATGGAACTAATGCAGTTATTTTGCCACATCCTTTATTTTTTCTCTGACAGCTACTTCTGTGTGTTTTCTTTTTTGTAAAGGAAGCTGTTTATATTTTGTATTTCCTCTTTAGCAGTGACCAGGAGGGTAATTTCTTCGCTAACCTAAACTTGTTTGTTGTTCTTGTCTGTGTGCTAGGTTGTAACCAGTTTTGAGTTGTGTTGCTGTGCACCTGTGAAAAGATCCTGTATCCCTGGTATTCCTAGTCAACTTCAGATGATTAGGTCACCTGAACACTGCAAAAGGGACATTGGCAGAAGCGTGGGGGATAGTTTTAGCTACTTGCAACTTGGTATTGTAATAGTATTAGTATTTCAAGACAAATTTTATTATGTTTTATTTGGCGTATTTACTGTCATTCAGACAACAGTGTTTTAAATGACTGGAACTTAGCCTTTTAAGAGCCCCAGATTCTCAACTCTTTAAATGGAAAATTTCCAAAATAAGCAAATTATCCTTCTTAATTAGAGGAGAGCGGATATAATAGAACCTGTAGTTTACCATTCAGGGTCATCTCTTTATTTCACAAGGACACAGTGAAACTTTTGGAAGGAGTTACCATTTTGGGCTTCTTCCTACATTTAATTGTTATTTATTCAGCAAATATTGAATGCTTTCCTAGGTGTGAAATAGAGTGATTAAGGTGTATTTCTTGCTCTCAGAAGGTTAACAGTATTATAGGAAAGGTGGATCAGGATAAAAAAAATCCCAGGGAAGGCAATTTGGGGGTATACAGGTTTGGAATCCAAGTAGACCTGAATTCAAACTATGGGGTGAGTGAAGTTGTATTAAACTCTGTCTAGGGTTTGTATGACCAGAGTTAAATGCACCCATGAGTCTGTTTATTTGCCTGTGGCAGTGGAAAGATTTCCTGTAGTTTATTGACCTATAAAAGAATGCAATTTATAACATTCTTGGGGAAGCATTTTTATTCTTACATAGCATCATTTGTTCTTCAGGGAAAAGATTTTTAACACCATGTACAGAAGAAAAACATTTCTATTTGATTAAACATACATTTATTTAATTAATGCCTTGATGAACAGGCATATGAAAATCCTTACCGTCAAGTAACTACCAGGTTAACAGGGAGAATACAGGCTCAGGTATCTGTAATATGGTAGAAAATTGAATGAGCAACTTACGAAAAATAGAAGAGTATACTGTGAAGATTGAAGTCAACAAATCCATACCCAGTAGGGAGAAGCTGGTAATGATGTATGGAGTAGGTGGTTTTGGAGATGCATCAGGAAAGATGGCTAAAATTGGGAGATTTGGGGTGAGCTTTATAATCAGCTGAATGAACTTGAGGCTTGTGTATAAGCAGAAATTATACTTTGAAAGGAGCATAATTTTTCCAGCAGAGGTGTAAGATGGGCTCTATAGATAGGTGTGGAGCCATCTGTGAAGGGCCTTGAATGCCAAGGTGAGGAAGGTGTCTTTAGGCAGTTTACGAGGTCGACTGTGGAGAATATTATTCCTGGGGTGAACCCAGTTGGGTTGCAATCTAATACTTCCATTATATGCCGTTGGATTTGGTTGTGCTCTGTTTATGATTTTTGTATCATACTCATGGATGTTATTTACTTTCATTTTATTTTTAAAAAATATTTTATGTATATATTTATTATATATGTATGTATTTATTATATATGTATGTATTTATTATATATGTATGTATTTATTATGGTATTTTTTTCCATTACCATTTATCCCCCTTATACCTTCTATTCTTAACACTCTCCATTCCTGGTGTTGGCATCGAGGTATAATGGCCTCATAGGATCAGTTGTGGGTGTTACCACTTTTTCTTTTCTCTCATTGAGTTTGTGTGATTCTGCACTAATCGGTTTCCTAAATGTTGGTAGAACTTATCTGTAAAATATCTGGACTTGACATGTTTTTTGTAGGTTGATTTTAAATTACTGAGTCATTTTCTTTAATGGTTATGGCACAGTTTAAACTTTATCTTTCTTAAGTTGGTTTTGTTAAATTACGTTTCCTAGGAATTTGTTCATTTAATATATTTTCAAACTTTTTAGCATTAAATTGTTTGTGGTATTCTTTTGTCTTTTTAATCTTCACTCTGCCTAGAGTGACACCCCATTTTTCATTCCCAGCACTGTTTATATGTGCCTCCCTTTTCTTTATCTGTCTTGCCAGAGGTTTGTGTCTTTGATTATGTTTTTCTGAAGAGTCAACATTTGGCTTTGTTTAGACTCTCTAATGTTACTTTTTCTACTTTATGAATTTCTGTTTTTTATCTTTATTATCTATTTTCTTTACTCTCTTTTGGTTTATGCTGTACTTTTTCATCGAGCATTTAGCTTCTTCATTATAACATTTCTTCTTTTTCAATTATAAACATATAAGGAATTTTTTGCAAAGTGCTACTTTTGTAGCTGACAAGTTCTGGTATATAGTGTTTTAATTAACATTCAGTATTTTAAACTTTCCATTATGATTTTTTCTTCTATAAGTTACTTAGAAATGTGCTTGTTTAAAAAATTTTTAACAAAGTTTTATAATTTATATTTTCATAATTGCCTTTAATTTAATAGTTTTGTAGTCATACCATAAGGTCTGTATAACACTCATTCTTTGAAGTATGTTGAGACTCTCTTTAGATGGTAAATTTTTGTTAATGTTGAGAAGACTATGCATTCTCTGAATTGGATACAAGATTCCATATACTGTATGCTCTTTAAGACCAAGTTCGTTCATTGTGACATTCACATTTTCTGAATGTTTACCATTTTTTCCACCTTGATTTATAAGTAATTGAGAAAACTAATTGAAGTCTCAAACCTACTTTGATGGTAGATAACTCATTTCTTGCTGTCAATTTTTGCTTTGAATGTTCCAAGGTTATTTCATTAGGTGTTTATCATGTAAGAGTTTTGATATACTCCAGGTGAACAGGACTGTTTATTATACTCTGTGGATCCCTCCTTTATTCCTTATTCACTACTTTTGCCTTGAAATATCTGTTCAATGTGAGTATAATGACCCTAGCTTTATTTTGTTTTCTGTGTAAATGATATATCTTCTTTTTTATTCCTTTTATTTCCATTTTTAACATGATCTTAGGTTTTACATATGTCTTGTATGAGAGACATCTGCTTCACAGATAGCTGAAGTACCTACCTTATAAAAACAAAACACTTCTAATTCCTCCCTCCTGTTTCTTGTATCATTGCTTTTACTTTCTTGCTTATAAATAAATAAGCACACATAGCACATATGCATGTATATTAGTAAGTGCATTTTTGGTATTATTATTTTAAACTGTTACCTGTCAGATCAATTAAGAATAAGAAAAATACATGTTTTTATTCTACCTTTACTTTACAAAAGGAGGGGAAGTGCTCCCCCTTTTGTGTAGATCTGAGTTTTTGACCTATATCATTTTTCTTCTTTCTGAAGAATTTCTTTTAACATTTTTGCAAGGTATGTCAAATGGCAACAAACCTTTTTCAGTTTTTGTTTTCGAAAGTATTTGTCTTTCATTTTTGAAGGGTAATTTTGCATGGTACAAAATTCTAGGTTGGTGGTTTGTTTTTCAGTCTTTTTTCTGTTTGCTTTCAGTTTTGGAGTTTTCTGTAAGAGAGATCTTTGAGCTCAGAGGTTTCTTCCTCAGCTGTGTTCATGAGACGTTCTTCATTTCTGTTACAGTATTTTCAATTTCTAGCATTTTTATTTTTTTTCTAAAATTTCCATGTATTCTCACATGCTGTCCACTAGAGCCCTTAGCATATTAAACATAGTGGCTTTAAATTCCTGGTCTGATAATTCCAAAATCCCTGCCATACCTGAGTCTGATTATGATGCCTACTCCTGGCTCTGCAAACTGTGATTTTTGCCTTTTACTATGCCTCGTAATATTTTTATTGATAGCTGGATGTGATGTACTGATTAAGAAGAACCTCTGTAAATAGGCTCTTAGTAATGTGATAAGGTGTGGAGGGAAGGGAAGCATTCTACAGTCCTGTGATTACATCTCAATCTGTATGTGTGTGTGTGTGTGTACATATTTATTGGGGTGAAAAGTGCATAACATGAATCTTGCCATCTTAACCATTTCTCAGTGTACAGTTCTGTTGTGTTAAATATATTTGCTTTGTTGTACAACCCGTCTTCAGAACTTCTTGTCTTACAAAACTGAAACTCCATACCCATTAAACAACAACTCCCCATTCTCCCCTCCCCCTAGTGCTGGGAATCACCCTTTGACTTTCTGTTTCTGTGGATTTAACTGCTCTCGGTTCTTCATACGAAGGGAATCACACAGTGTTTGTCTCTCTGTGACGGGCTTCCTCACATAGCATAATGTCCTCAAGGTTCATCCACGTCGTGGTGTTTGTTAGGATATAGGATATCCTTTTTAAGGCCTAATAACATGCCTTTCTATGTATATAGCACATTTTATTTATCCATTCATCTAGCAATGGACACTTGGGTTGCTTCCACCTCTTGGCTATTATGAATAATGCTGCTATGAACATGGGTATGCAAATATCTCTTCAAGATCCTGCTTTCAGTACTTTTGTCTATACACCCATAAATAGAACTGCCAGATATGATATGTTCTTTTTTTTTTTTTTAGGGTTAGTTAATGCCTGGATTACCTACCATAATTACCATTTCTTTTATGTGGTGAAACCATTTAAGAATTTCTGTTTTAACAACTATCAAGTGTATGATAGCGTCAGTCATAATTGCCGTGATTTACATAACATCCTCAGGACCTTGGCTGTCAGTGTTTCAGTGCACCTTTGTTTCTGGGCTGCCGTCACGCATTTTCCTCAGTTCCTCCCACCCCCTCTTAGGTAGGATGGGTTGGCTAGAGGGAGCCGCAGTTGGTCAGTTAGGCTCTGATAAAATCCCGACAGGTTAGGCCCAGGTTAAATAGTTTTTATTGAGGGCAGGCTTTCTTAAAACGAACAGAATGCTCTGGTGTATTTCAAAGTGACTCCTTTCTCTAGTATTTACTGTGAGGACCTGGTGAGCTCCTGGAGGTAAAACTCACCAAGCCTAGGATCTCCAGTGGCTGCGTCCCCCTTAAATTTTTATCTCTCAGACTGGCCTACTGTAAGCCTACTACAGTTCATCAATTACAGTTTCCTTACATTGGGACTGGTTCACACAGAGGTTTTAGCTTACTGATTTATGCTCTGGTAAATGTAATTCTTTGTATTAGCCTTTTGGTATCTCCAGTTTTTGCACCATTATGTATGAATCTAAGAAGAGGTGATGATTCTGTTTTTTAGTTTTCCCAGCTTTTAACTTGTTAGGATACTGTTGTGATTTTCAACTTATGTGTCAGATCAGAACCCAGAAATCCAAACCTAATGATTTTGAATTCTGTTCATGTTCATTTCAATTTCTGAAGGCTTGAAATCTAAATTTGTTACTTCTGCTGACAAGTTGTGATGACTTTTCCTCATGTGTTGGTAGTTTTTTATTTTAACTGATTTTTGGTTGAACCTCATCTGTGGGAATCCTTAGGTCCTAAATTGGGAATGTTTCCTTCAGACAAGATTTGCATTGCTTCCACCTAGAACCACAGAGTCCTAGAAGTCTGAGACAGTTTTAGTTTCCTCTGTGGGCCCTGCTGAATTTGTGGGACTCAATCCCTCGATCTGGAGGTTGAACCCAGTTTGTAGATGTGATAGGGTGACCGACTGTCTGGCATGCCTAGAATTCTGTAACATGAGGGGTTTCCTGGAATGTGGGACTTTCAGTGGTAGCACTGGGACAGTTCTGGGTAAATTGGGACAACCAGGCACCCTGATTCTGATTCCAGTGCTTATATCAACATTAGTTCAGACAGTTCTGGACAAACTGATATCAGCATTTGCTGGATAACTGACTTTCTCATATGTTTATTGTTAAGGTGGTCAGTGACGTGGGCTGTGAAAGAATTCACAAAGAAAAGAAAATGTAGAGAATAAAGATTTTATCCACTCTCTAAGAAAGGCGACGGGCATGGTGTGGAGAGATACACCAGCCTTGAGGGGTGGGGGCTTTGAGCTTTCGTTGGATCATAATTGGATTAAAAAGGGTGGTTAGGGGTTTGCTGTTGTGTGGCCCCTGGGCTGTTGGAGTGTCATAAACTCAGTGCAGTTTGTTCCGATGTTATCTTCTGCCTGTGGCTGTAGGGAGTGGTTGGTTCTGTTCTTGCTTCCAGTAATTTCCAGTCCTGGGGACAAACTCAGAAGAGTAAAATGTCAGTCCTGTTTAACCAGGTCATAGGCCTGCTAGGCAAATGGTGCCACGATAGCAAATGGGGCTGGCTTTGTCCTTGCATTTACGTGTGTATCATGTGCCTTCCTTGGAGATTTCTCATACTTTTCTGGAAGTCCAGCAGATTGTTGTAATTTACCCAAGGTCTGTAGTAGTGGGCAGGCCCTTCAGAATATCCTGGAAGTGCAACCTATAATTTCACTTCTTAATTAAGTTATTGAGAACATATTCCATGTCACGCTGTAGTCTTCTACAGTATAATTAGTATTGTGTTTTGTGTCTGTGCCAATATTTACTGAACCAATACTACATTTTGGATATAAAGGTTATTTCAGATTTTTCACTTCTAAAATGCTGAGATGAAAATCCCTGTAAATCTCTGTACAATCCAGGATTATTTCCTTATGATAAATTTCCAAGAGTAGAATTGCTAATCAAAAGGTTTGTAACATTTTATGCCTTTTAAATTATGTCACCAAATAGGTCTCTCATTTCTCTGCACCCTCAGTGACATTGAAAATTATCACTTCTTTTAGTCTTTGTCACTTTGATAAATGAAATGTCCTCCTTTTTAAATTAAGGCACATGACTTTTGATAACATTGAGCACTATGTATGGTACTACAGTGTTTTACCGCTCAAGTTTCAGGAGTAGATTCATTCTTGAATGAAGTATCTAGCCCCCATTCTGTTGTAGACTGGCAATCCAGCTGTTTACTTTACAGCCTCCACACCCTCCTCTCCCTCCCCTCTCTGTACAGATAATTAGGTGCTTCTGTTCTCAGAACTGGCTATTGAACCCATGTGCAGAAAGTACAGAGGAAGCAGCTTTCTCTAAAAGTGGGCCTCTTTACTGTTCTCTGAGCATTGTGGTGGACCCACGGCTTCTGCGTTGAATTGTTTTACTCACATGGCTGCAATGCCTGTTAGCCCAGACGTTCAGGAGACCCAGATTCTGAGTGGTTGGTGTTGACCCAGGGTTCATAAAGAACTCGTTTAGGCAGCATTTATTATTTACCTTTTCCTTAGAAGACTGGTGGGGGTTCTGTAGCATACTTAGTGCCTCATCGAACACTTAATTAACTGCAGTACTACTGGGTACTGCAGATAGGATAAAAATTGGAGTCTGGGAGTTTGGGGTTTAGTAGGTATGATGAATTAAACAGAAAAATACTTCTATCACAAGCAGAGAAGACCCTTGCCATGTGAGCCTGTAGAGTGCTTCAGTGTATTGTATCTAAAGGAGCTGCTGCTGGTTTTGACTGAGACAACTTTTCGGTGGAGTACATCTCTAAAATTTACAGTGCAAGTCAGTGGGGAAATGATTTGATAACTAATACAACTGTAGTAAGAATGCATCTTTGGAATAAGCCTGGGTATAACCATGCATGCATGTCTTTTTTATTTTTAAAGATTTTATTTAGTTTTAGAGAGGGAGGGAGGGTTACAGAACAGACTGGCGGGATGTACAATATATTATTACCAAATGGACCCCCGTTTTTCTCTGGGCGTTTCCCCACTGTACTACGTTCGCTTTGCCCACTGCCAGAGGAAAGATGTTTCTCAATGCCAGAGATTGGTGAAAAGGAAAGGAATTATTTATTTAAAAGTTATACAGACTTAGAGTAATGACGTAATGTCTTCATTAAAATACATTAAAGTTCTTTAGAATACCCACAGACGCACACAGTCCTTCCTTCTCCCTCTGCCCTAGTCTGGGGTATCACATCTCAGGAGAAGAAGTAGAAGTGTGATTCAGGCTCCCAGCATCATCAGCTGTGTCGCTGCCATGATCTCCAGTTAATCCAGAACCATGTGGCACCTTCTCATAGCCCACCAGCAAGAGTCCTTTCACCCCTTTTCTTCCAGGCAAAGTTTCTCCTGCTTCCTAAGCCATGTGGCAAAAAGGAGCAACCCAAAGCCTCAGGGTCCTGACTTTCACCAAAGCCACAGGGTCCCCACTCTGCCAAAGCCGAGTGGTTCTCCCTTCTACTGCCATAGCCACATGGTCCTCTCTTGGCATGGCCGCTGCGCCTGGGTTTAAATCCCAGCACCAGTTTTCCTCTGCAGCCCCATTTCTGACTCCTCCTATAATCAGTTACACCTGCCAGCACTCCCATATTTTTATACGTTACTGGGCTGCCATAGTAAGTCTGGGCAGGTATGGCCCCATGGCATGGAGCCAGTCTTCTCCAAGCTCTCACTATAGCAGGTGCTATAACCAGGGGGAGTTGCCTCCCAGTTACATCTTGGGTGGAAGTCACTTCCATCCCCCTGGCTCAAAACATGGCCACAGCTGTTTAACATATCTATGAAACCAGTTAAAAGTTATCGATATGTTAAATGACCATGCCAGAGGTTAGCTGCAAAGCTGTTGCTATACAAAACAGCTCTCAGTGGCCCTGCACCATGTGTCCCATCCCCCAGCTCAGACTTGTCGGGGTGAGAACATCATATACATATGTGTGTGTGTGTGTATACATATATGTGTGTGTGTATAATATATATGTGTGTGTGTGTGTGTGTATATATATATATATATATATATATATATATATATTTCTAATATTTCTTGGATACCTTGAGTTCTGGACCCCATTACAAATCCCTATTTGGGGCTCCCCTCTTGGCTGCACCCCGTTATAGGAGGAAGAGAGAGGGAGAGAAATGTCATTGTGAGAGAGGAACATCGCTTGGTTGCCTCTCATATATGTCCCAACCATGGGTGAACCCACAACCCATGCTTGTACCCTGGCTGGGCACCATTCGAAAGGGACACCATTCAGTTTGCAGGACAATGTCCAACTAACCGATCCAAACCGGTCAGGGCATCCGTGCATGTCTTTAGTTATTTTCTCACTAGCATGTTTTGAGAATGATAAGAATACACACATACACATTTATTATTAAGACATACAATTATGATTAAGTTCCATTATCTTTGCAGGGGTGTTGTGAAATTTCCACATATGTGTTGTTTCCCTGCATGTGTAGGTAGCCACATGACAATGATTGCTGAGAGTATCCCTGCCTTAAAAGGCAGTCTTGGAAGACAAATGTGAACTAACCTCTAGGCAGCTATTGAAGCTCCTTAGGAACCAGTTAGAACAGCCTTGGACTCTGGATATTTGTGGGTTATGGAAAATCCCCCAGGGGAAGGAGTAACTGTAATTAGAGGCAGGTCATCTTAGTTGCTTCAGTTAAAAAAGAAAAGTAGAGTTCAGGTTATGTTGCCATTTGTGGAAAGGGGAAGCGAGGGGAGGTGTGGGGTTGGAGAGAGCCCCTCCCTCTCCCCTGCCAGGGGTAGAGCTGAATCTGACAGTAGCTGGTTGTGGCCACAGAGCTGCCGTCCCTAGAGTAGAAATTAGGATGTGTTTAGTGTATATCACCAACCAGGAAAACTCATTTCCCCCTTCTCTCCAACCCATAAACAAGTCTATAATCAAAAGCTTAGTTTAGATGTTTGGAATATTTCATTGGAAAAGTTTCTACTCTGTTTTTTTCCTGCTCTGCATTCATCTACTTTTTAAACTACTTTTTAAAACAATTTTTTAAGAGTAAACTTTTAAAATTTTTTTTAATTGAATTGATTGGGTGACATTGGTTAATAAAAATTTTAAAAAGATTTTGTTTATTTTTTTAGAGAGAGGGGAAAGGAGGGAGAAAGAGAGGGAGAGAAACAGTGATTGGCTGCCTCTCTCACACCCCCAACTGGGGACCTGCAACCCAGGCATATACCCTAATTGGGAGTTGAACTGGCATCTTTTCTGTCTGCAGGCTGGCACTCAGTCCACTGAGCTACACCAGCCAGATGGTTAATAAAATTATATAGGGTTCAGGTATTCAGTTCTATAATACATCAGCTCTGTATATGCTCTCTTCTACCTCCCCTCCCACCCCTCTTTCCCTCTTGTAATCACCATGCTGTTGTGTCCATGAGGTTTTCTTTTTAATATACTTTTTTGCTTCTCATCTCAATCTTCTACTTAACCACTCTTTTAAACTTTTATTCTTTAGAAAGAAATAGAACTATATTCTGAAATTTTCTTTTATCAAATATTATCTCCATTTATTATTATTAATATGCATTTTCTTTGTGGATACATGCTTAGCTTGAGAACTAAAATAACATTTTTTGATACTTTATTGGAATTTTCTAGATTGGATATAGTAATTAAAAAATTCTTGTTAGTAATTTGTTTTTAAAAATCCCAGAGGCATGAGTGCCTAACATAGCTCACAGCTTGTTAAACCTGTTTACTGTGAGGTATTGGGTTGGCCAAAAATTTTGTGCAGTAGGGCAGGTTAGAAGGTCACCAGGGTGGAAAGCCCCAGGTGCCTACCAATGGGCAAAACAGGGAAAACAAGGACCTCACCCCCAAGGTAGCCTTTCCTCCCCTAGCATAGCACTGGTCATTTGGTTTAGAATCTCTGACCTTTCATATCGCTGGTCATGTGGTTTAGATCCCCCTGACTTGTCCTCCCTGGAGATATCATTTAGGCCTCAGTTGTGTTTCAGCTTCAGGCCCAGAAAAGAAGCAAAACCAGACAAACTACACCAAAGTGGATCTCAGGAAGAGCTGCGTTGACTAACAACCACCTGCCCTGACACAGTCCAGTCAGTGGAGACCAGAACCCTAAAAGGACACGCCTGGAGAGCTGATGAATAGTCTGTTGAGATCCTCTCTTGGGACCTCCTAAGATTGCCACCCTTAAAGCCCGTGGGAAAGAGGACCCAGCACACTCCCCCCAGCACCTTTCTCCTCCCTCTTCCCTTCTTATTTCCCTCAGATGAGTTACCATTACCTTCCTCTCTCCTAAGCTCCAAAGACCCTTGTTTTGCCTCTATAACTTATTTCCTGAACCCATTTCTTCTACTGCTCACTTCCTTTACCTCTGTGACTTTCTAAATAAACTTTCTCTTAGAGTTTGAGTCTTGGCTGTGAATTCTTTCCCTTCAGAACAAGTACTGTGAGGTTGCTGAACCAAGGTTTGGTCTGATTCCACCTAACACCTGGTGCCATTCTCACCTCCGACAACACTTCCTGAGAGATTCTGGTTGTTTTGATTCATTGACACGTTATACACACACACACAGACACACACACATGCGCGCGCATAAAGTGACTCATCTGAATTAGGGTATCTCAAGAAAAGTATGTGTAACTGCTGCCTTGCTCCTGCCTGCCTCCTCCTACTATTGGTGAGCACTGAGTTTGTGCTAAGCTTTACTCCAGGGATGAGAAAGATAGCTTCCCTGCCTCTGGGAGCACAGAGCAGGGTGTTAGAATGCAGTGGTAAGAAGTTAGTGTAAGGTGCTCTGGGAAGTGGCGCAGGAGAGATGCCAGTGTAGGTGGGTTTTTAAGTTTTAGTTTTTGTTTTTAGAGAAAGAGAGGTCGGGGGAGAAAGAGACATTGATTTGTTGTTCCAGTTATTTATGCATTCGTTTGTTGATTTTTGTATGTGCCCTGACTGGGGATTGAACCCACATTGAACCTACAACCTTGTCATATCAGGGCAATACTCTAACCAACTGAGCCACGCAACCAGGGCACGTAGGTAGGTTTTAAAGGAGGCGTTCCATTTTGGCAAGGGGGCAGCAGGAGTGGATGATAGAAAGGAAGAACACAGGACTTTGGGGGACAGAGAGTGGCTAGATATGATGGCAGTAACACAGGTTGGATATGGAGGCTGTGGCAGGAGAAGAGGACAAGTTGAAATCAGATCAGAAAGGGTCTGTCCTGTTAGCACTTGACCCCATAGATCAGTGAGTTCTTAAATCCTGGTTCCCAGACCAGGTGCATTAGCATTTCCTGAGAACTTGTTAGAAATGCAAATACCTGGACCCAGCCCTAGACTCTTAGGGTCAGGTATTTTGGGTGGGGTTAGGCTGTTTCACTAGCCCTCTAGGGGACTGCCCAGGCCAGGAAAAGAATAGTCAAGGCTCTTTGAGCAGCCTTAAATTTTATAAAGGTCACTCTGAGGGTCCTTTGAAAGGTGGGATGGTATGGGGTAGTTAAGGATTGAGTTACTGGCGTTTTTGTATGGGGTGCAGGTCTGGACTGAAGGCAGTAGGAAGGAGGAGAAGATGGATTTGCTGGAGATAGATTTAGTAGGACTTTATTACTACTAGACAGTTTAAAAGCTGAGAAAACAGCTGCGCTTTGCTCTGTGACCTGGCCCCAGTCAGAGATGGAGGGGTTTTAAAGGCCCTTGCTGCCTTGTCTGTTTAGGGAATGTCTTTTACTGATAATGAAAAAACCAGTTCAGTTAACTTGCCTGAGCCTCTTCAGTCTTCTTTGGGATGTTGCTGGCTTAACTAGAATGAGGGGTCAAGTTGCACATTCAGGGCCCAGAGTCTTAGAAAGGATGGTAAGCTGTGGGAGAGTGGAGGCAGTGATTTCATTCAGATATTCCCAGCTACTGGCAAATTTAATAAACAGTACATGGCACCTGTGTTGTACATTGTCTCTAAGTTGGAGAGGTATACCCTTCTGCTATTTGAACTTTACCAGTCACTAGCTTCGTTTGGTATATGTAAGTATAAAGATAGGTCTCCAATTTCAGTTATAGTGATTATTCTGTTAGAAGCTTTATTCTTCAGTATTTTTAAGTGTTTTTTATATCTATTTTGTTTTATAGATTCGTAAGACTCCAGAGCCTTCAAGCTGTGATTAATCAGATGGTTCCTGAAACGACTGGGAAAGCAGACGCTTTGTGCAGCAGTTGAAGAGTGTATGTCTGTGTATATTTAAAACCTCTCTATGCACACACACTTACTCAAGAAGACAGGCTCATTCTGGTGCACACCTGAAGCATTTTACAACTAATGAAAGTTAATTTAAGAATCAGATGGAGCAACTTAACACCACTGGGCTCAGGAGCCCAGGGAGAAAAATACATCACTAATGGCCAATTTTCCATGTGGTCTTCACGGGTAAAGAAAGTTTCAAAAAGAAGAAAAAAAAAAACTTGCACAGATCAAGCCTCAAAAATACCTCTCCAGTTTAAAGAAGGAGCTAAGTGAGACAGTGACTAAGAGAGAAGTGTGATTTCACACATTGCAGGTAGGGTCAGGCCTTGGTTTCTGCACTTTATTTTTCAGTGGATCTGGTGATTTGGACAGACTCTACAGTTCTGGACTGACCGGCGACTCTTTTAGGAATGTGACTGGAGGAGAGCCGGTTCAGGTTTGATGGGACGAGCTAGAACAGTGAACCAGTTCCTTTGTCTTTTCAGTTGACTGTGTCCACAAAATTTTAATTTATTATTTCCCTTTCTCTTTCTGTGTAGGATAATATCTTAGGTAGCAGTTGAAACCAATAATTACAAGATATCAAGGAACATCCAGGCAAAGCTGCTTTTCTTTGTTCTGTCTGTGTGGACTTTGGAAACATTCTCTGAATGTGAACTGGAAAGGACCCATCAACAAAACATCGGGAAGAACCCAACCTATGCTTGTGTTTTTGTTTTAAGGGACTCTCTTTTCTGTTGAGTCCAGGAAGACTTGCATATATAAGGGGAGGATTACTTGGTGGACTTAATTCTGAGTAGTTTTTATTTCCTTCAAGATGAAAACATATGTGATTTTTAGAAGCAGAAAGGGGAGAAGTTAGACCAGGGAAGGGAGGACGGAGACAGACGAAATCCTGCAGTGAGGCTTCATTTTGTCAGCAAGAGGAGTTGGGCTTCACCTGAGGCAAACACCTGGACCGTTTTCAGGGCTTTGGAACGTCCCGGCTCTGCGGAGTGAAGGGCCTTTCCCTCTACACCTCCATGGCACCGAGGGCTGCGTGGGCCTGCGGAGCGGCAGTCAGATAGAGCCCATTGCTCCCTGGGACACGGTAACCTGCCGGGAGGCCTGGTTGGGCTCTGAGGTGGGACACTTTGGGTTCTGAAGAGTGGGAAAGTCGTCTTCTCTTCCTAAGCGTGGATTGCTGTCTGCACAAACTGTGGTTGTTTTGCACGGGTTGTGTGCCTTTTTTCCCCCTTTATGCAATCTTTTTCAGCTTTAGCAGCAGAAATTTGTCTAGTTGAGAAAGCATGCCAGAGGATGGCTTTAGAAAGAGGACGATCCCATGTTCTGTCTCTGCATCTGAACTTTTGAAGAGAAAATTCCAGCTCGAGGGATTCTTAAAGCCTTAAGTTACTTGAAATCTATGTATTTGCAACCCTTGGTCTCTGGAATCACATTACACTAAACTGGAATCTCAGGCTGAATGAGAATAACCAAGTCGAGTGAAAAGAAGAAAACTCAGTTTCTTGATCACCACATATTTACGACGCTCTTTCTCCAGAGGGTCAGCCCACTGTTCCTCTAAGGACTTGAAAATAAGAGGGGACCCCACATTTTTTTAAGCATTACCTTTTCTTACCAGACTGCCATCATCTTTTATAGAGGAATTTTTTCACTATGCATTTGGTGGATCTTTATAAAATACTGACCTTCTAATTAGATCCAGGTCAATCTTAATTAATGGGGGTCAGGGAAAACAACGCAAGCCAACCACAAAAATAAAATAAATCAATGAAAGGGATTGATTTAAATTTTTTTGGCATTCAGCATTACTTTTTAAGTAAAATAGTTCACTGAAAAAAAGTATGTATGCAGCGGTGGAACAGGGGCCAGTCCTTTGCAGTGACTCTAATATCCTCTGCCTATCCTGGAAGGGGCGTGTCCCCAAGAGCGAGAAGGAAAAACCTGTGTGCAGGAGGCGCTACTACGAGGAAGGCTGGCTGGCCACGGGAAACGGCCGGGGCGTCGTAGGTGTGACCTTCACCTCAAGCCACTGCCGCCGGGACAGGAACACTCCACAGAGAATCAACTTCAACCTTCGGGGCCACAATAGCGAGGTGAGCTGGGGTTTCCTTTCACTGTTGGTCACTTCTCCAGGTAGTTTTGAGCATCCTGGCCCCCTTCTACCCACCAGCGCCCCGTTCCCTTCCATGGACTCAAAACTTACTTGGCTTCAGTTTCTTAGATTTGTCACCAAGTGAGACTGCAAGGTGTGACTTCTGTCTTTGGTTTTGGTGGAAAAGTTCTAGGGCAGATACAGTGCCCATGCTTAGTTACCAAATCTTCACCCCATTCCACCACCGTGAGCAAACCCGATGTTCCACCTGGACATGCCCTGCAACATCCAATGAGGGACTGCTGGGGGCCAGGAATGGGCCCTGGCCTTAGGGCAGGACTCAGTTGTGATGTCGGCTCTGATGATCTGATGTCACAGCTGGAAAACTTGGGACTCTCTTTCTTTTGGAAAACTATATCTTACAGATAGTATTGCTGTCATGCAAGTGAGTTGTGGCTAGTACTGGTTTTTTACTTAAGGGGATTGCTTTTACTTAGGAGCAGATAGGTGGTCATGTATGTTTGGTGGAAGAACTGATCTCATTATAGGGACATGTCAATATAGGAATGGTCTCACCTGGATTCTTGGATTTGGTTACTTCTCTGAGAAGGTTTCCTGGCCCAGTTTCTTCCTCCATTGCTCCCCATTCCTGCTTGCCCCTTGTGCTCTGAGCAGCCTTCGGTGGGTGTATTGGTAATGACAGTTATCTGCTGTGTGGGTTGGTAAACTTACTGGAAGATTGTCTGTTCTTGTGGTCTTTCTCACCTCACATTCTTTAAATGTCATTTATTTTAATTACCTGTAACTCATTAACCCACTTCAATATGGCTTTCCCCCTACCCCTCAAAGTGAAATGGTCGCATTCCCAGTGACTTCACATTGCTATAAATCCATAGGTCACTTGATTGCAGTTGATGTATGGTAGCATTCAGTGGAATTGAAATGTCACTTTCTCTTGCTTTCCAGGATGCCACCCTCTTTGGATTTTCCTTGTAACTTTATGCTCTCTGCCTTTCATCCTTCCACCTCCTTTTTAAGTGCTGGGGGGCCCAAGGCGTTGCATCTTTTTCTAGGTGGTCTATGCTGGTTTCGAATCTACCTATAGCCTGGTGATTCCCAAATCTGTATCTCCCACTTGCCTTCACACTCTCATTCTAGACTCCATTCTTCAACTTGACCTTTGAAATACAGAATTGGATGTCAGTTACTAGGCATCTCAAACTGCAGGTCACCCAAGAGAACTCACTTTCCTGCTGCCCATTCAGCCACCAGACCTGCTTCACCCTCTGTCTTCTCCCTGGGAGCAGCCAGCCAGTGAGGCTACAACACAGAAGTCACCCTGCCTTCCCCTTCTCCCAGTCTGGTTATTAAATGCGGGGCCCACTGTATCCGACTTCTAAATGATATCTGGGACATGTCTCCCTCTCTCTCCTCCTGCATCTTCACAGGTCTTTGATCTTAAACTCTGCTGCTTAACCTATTGTGGAGGGCTCTGCTTAAGAGTATGTATTTATATTTAGTTTCTTGAGTGTTAAAATAGTTTTTAAAATTTAATGTACTTTATCTTTTCTCTTTCCTAGAAGCACTATATGACATATGTCGCAATTACAAAAAGAGTAGAAATTTCTAGGTGATAACGTTCTCTTTTGCAGTTGAATCTTAGGTTTCTGTTGTGTTCGTGATAAGTCTGAAAACCTGGATTTGGCCTTCAACTCCTTCCTGTGGTTCACCCTCCTTCCTGTGGTTCATCTTTCCTTCTGTGGTTCACCTTCCTTTCTAGAAGACCCAGGGCTACTGGGGATTGCCAGGCCTGGTCCTGTCTTTGCATTACTATGCTTGGTGAAAATCAACTTTCTTAAACTTAGGAGAGATTTGAAAACTGCTTTGAATTTTAAAACATTTATACAGGGTTTTAACATATTTAAGGATCTGTACACTAATTCGAGTGAGAAAATTTGGCTAATTTTGTATTAAAGCCACTGAAAAGTCACTGCATATTTTTTTTATCTTCTAATACATTCTTTGTAAAAAGTAAATTTTAGTAGGCTTGTGTCGTGGTGATGTCTATAAGGGAGAACTGCGTTTTATTTCTTGTGGCAATGACCCATTTTCTGTACCACCCCCCTCTCTGCCCATTCCTTGTATTCTGTGTCTTTATTCCATGAAGTTCTAGCTCTATCACTTAACTAGTTGGGGTGGTCCTGGGTAAGCCATTAGTTTACTAATGGTTCAATTGAAATAATAATTCCTTTATTTCAGAGTTGTTATAAGAATCTATGAGAATGTATTTTTGATAGAGCTTTGAAAATGGTGAATGCCATGTACATAGTGATGTTAAAGCACCTCATAATCCTTATAATGCCATTAATACCCTTAATTACAGTTACCAGTCTGACTTAGGAAGCCAGAAACAATGTTTTTTATTTGTTGTGGTTTTTCTTTTCCTGTTTCACACTTAAAGATTTTAACACATAGGCAATCAGCAGATAATTGATTGCATCTTTGACATGTGCGCTGAATGTATGCGCTTTTGCCGCTGCGGGGCAGGATAAATCATGGATTCTGCCTCATGGAGTCCATGGCTCAGCAGTGAAGGTGAGGTGTGGACCTGGATATCTCTTTCTGCATTTGTATTTTAATTAAGTACAGAAAGAAAGCTGTGGGTTATTGGAAGAATTAAGGGTGAAGATTTTCACCACAAAGCTTTCTGGGGGAGGGGGGTGCTGGGTGGAGGGCTTGGGGCATGAGCTAGATCTTAAAATCCCTTCAGTTTTGTAAACACTGAGAGCCCACATGAGGCTGGACACTGCTGGGCTTTTTGGTGTCACAATGATGAAGGAGGAGCTGTTTCTGCCCAGCTGACCTGCCTGTCAGAGCATGGTTATTGTGGGTTGCATGGAAATAATGTTGCTGCCGCTGCTAACAGTTGCCAGATGTTACATGGCCACAATTTTCTAAGTGCTTTATGTGTGCTATTTTGTTTAACCCTCATAACAACTCTCTACAGTTTTGTTTTATTATCCCTGCTATGCCTTTGAAGAATCTGACTTTCAGGGATATTATGGAAGTTGTCCAAGGTATAGAGCTGGATGACAAAGATGGCAGACCCAGGTTTCAATTCATGTCTGTGTGTTTTTCATTCTGTGAGACACCGCTTCAAAAAAGGTGAACCATAATGGGCCCAGAATCAGTTATGAGGGACTGTGGTGCGGGTTTTGGACAGTTGAGGGTTTGGTGAGGAATTGGAGAGTAGTGCAGGGCAAAGCTGGTCTGTACTCTGAATAGTCATGATAAGAAAACAGCAATAATAAATGTTCGTGGGGTGAAGGAAGGCAGTGCTTTTGGTTTGGATTGCATTCTAGGACTTAGAAGACTTGTATTCAAATAGAAGTATTAAAAGAATTGAAAGTGAGTATAAAAATTATTATTCAGTTCAGTGCATTTATCCACAATTGTGGGCATTTGAGAGTTGATAGCATTGGATGTCTTTAATTTATTATGGATATAATCGTTTTCGAGAAGCCTGTAAACATTAGTTGCCGTGATTCTGTGATAGTGTATGAATGCACCTAGCTAGACTCTTGAGACAAGAGTGTAACCAGTTATTAATAGATGGAAGGTGTTGAGAAACAGATCTTTTAAATGTGTTTTATGAACTTTTATTTTGATTAGGGAACTGGCCTAGCAGAGAGGAAGAGATAGGAGTATTTCAGTATATTAAGGTCAGAATTTTGTTTCTTTTTTTTTTTCCAATTTTATTTTAATGATTGTTCAAGTACAGTTTTCTCCCCTTTACTCCCAATCAAGCCCACCCATCCCCTTCCCATCTTCCCTCCCATTACCACCCTCCCCCTAGTTTTTATCCATGTGTCTTTTAACTTTGTTCCTGTAAACCCTTCCCCTTTTCCCCTGAAATTCCCTCTCCTCTCTCCTCTGGTCACTTTCTGCCTGTCCTCTAATGCAGTGTCTTTGACTATATTTTGCTTGTTTCTTTGTTTTGTTGTTTAGGTTCCTGTTAAAGGTGAAATCATATGGTATTTATCTTTTACTGCCTGGCTTATTTCGCTTAACATAATGCTTTCTAATTGCATCCATGATGTTGCAAAGGGTAGGAGCTCCTTCTTTCTTTCTGCTGCATAGAATTCCATTGTGTAAATGTACCATTTTTTTATCCATTCATTTACTGATGGGTATCTAGGTTGCTTCCAGCACTTAGCTATTGTAAATTGTGCTGCTATGAACATTGGGGTGCAAAGGTTCTTTTGGATTGGTGTTTTAGGATTCTTAGGATATAGTCCCAGCAGTAGAATTACTGGGTTGAAAGGCAGACCCATTTTTAATTTTCTGAGGAAGTTCCATAGTGTTTTCCATAGTGGTTGTACCAGTCTGCAGTCCCACCAACAGTGCACTAGTGTCCCCTTTTCTCCACAACCTCTTCAACACTTGTTGTTTGTTGTTTTGCTTATGATGGCCATTCTGACTGGTGTGAAGTGGTATCTCATTGTGGTTTTAATCTGCATTTCTCTGATAGCTAGTGATATTGAACATCGTTTCATGTGATTTTGGATCATCTGTATGTCCTCCTTGGAGAAGTGTCTGTTCAAGTCCTTTGCCCATTTTTTAATTGGGTTGCTTGTCTTAGAGTATAATTGTGTAAGTTCTTTATATATTTTGGAGATTAAGCCCTTGTCTGAGGTATCATTGGCAAATATGTTTTCCCAGACAGTTGATTCTCTTTTTATTTTGATACTGTTCTCTTTAGCTGTGCAGAAGCTTTTTATTTTGATGAGGTCCCATTTGTTTATTCTTTCCTTTATGTCTCTTGCTCTAGGGGACATGTCTGTAAAAAAGTTTTTGCGTGATGTATCTGAGATTTTCCTACCTATGTTCTCCTCTAGTACTTTAATGGTGTCACGATTTATATTTAAGTCTTTTATCCATCTTGAGTTTATTTTTGTATAAGGTGTAAGTTGGTGTTCTAGCTTCATTTTTTTGCATGTCGCTGTCCAGTTCTCCCAGCACCATTTGTTGAAGAGGCTATTTTTACTCCATTTTATGTCGCTGCCTCCTTTATCAAATATCAATTGGCCATAGAGACTTGGGTTTATTTCTGGGCTCTCTGTTCTGTTCCATTGGTCCATGTGCCTGTTTTTATGCCAGTACCAGGCTGTTTTGATTACCATGGCCTTGTAGTATAGTTTAGTGTCAGGTATTGTGATCCCTCCTACTTTACTCTTCTTTTTCAATATTGCAGTAGATATTTGGGGTCATTTATGGTTCCATATAAATTTTTGAAGTGTTTGTTCTATGTCTGTGAAATAAGCCATTGGTATTTTAATAGGTAT
>PVIA01011327.1:0-45210 GCA_004024845.1 Tonatia bakeri
ACACACACAGGTGCGCGCACTCACGAGCGCTTGTAACATGGGTGAACCCTGACTAAGCTCTGGGGGCTGCTCCAATGGCAGCTTGTCTCAGGTGGTGACCGTGTGTGATGCAAGGTGCTGCTATGGGGAGAAGCTGGATAAAGGGTTATGGGGCTTCCCAATTGTTTTTGCAACTTTGTGTGAATTCATAATTATTTAAAAATAAAAGGTTAAAAATGGTAAGAATTTTAAAATGTGGCATAAAATGTGTTTAAATACATGTGTTTTGTGTCTATGTTATGCAGTAGTTTGACAAAATATTTTTGTAGCGTCAAAACTCAAACGCACAACAAACCTTCTTCATTTCTTCACGGGCAACAGAATAGTGAAGCCACCTTAGGATTGTGCGGTCTCCGATGCGCTCCAGCCAGGGACTGCCGACCACTGGTGCAAACAAACATCAGACACCTAAATCAGAAATCCCAAAATCTAGTAAGACTGAGGGGAAAGTAAAATTCCAGGTGTCGTGTCCAGGTTCTTTTACCTTTCTGGACTATGTTCAGCCAACTAATATTTTTTCAACCTGCCTTACATAACTAGATACAAGCAACTCTCAACTGTGAGGAAACAACAGGGGCAGGGGAGTGAGCCCAGAGTCCCACAGGCCTACTGCTGCCAGGCTTACCCAGCTTCCAGGGTTACAGCTTAGCTGTGCTAACCCTGGCCAAGGCACTGGGCTATATGGAGCCTCATTTCCTCCTATATAAAGAGGTAGTGGGAATAGTTACTGATGTGAAGCAGAAGGATGTAAAAGATCACAAATGTGAAAACCACCTGCCCATGCCACACGCACACATAATTCAGTGCATATTAATTTCCTGTGCTTGTTCTTGAGATAAATAGAAGTACCTTGTTATGTTACTGCCCCTATTCTACAGACAGTGGGACTTTTGTAAGCCACTAAATGATTTTTTATGTCCATATTGCAACCTTTTACCTAGTCACTATTTTCTTTAAGGGTATCCTTTACCATATGGAGACCTGAAAATTGTCATAAATATCAGATTTTATGTTTTCTGCTCTGGCATGTTTCCACTTGAAAACTGTTGCTTACAACATCAAAGTTACAAAATAGCATACTTTCTATCTTTTATTTATAAATGTTAACTTTATCAGTGATTTTATTTTATGAGTTCTTCCATTGTATCTCATGTCATAAACTTTAGCATTAAAAAGATATCATGACATCTTTAGGACTTCTAAATATGTACACAATCTGAAGGTAAGCAGAGGTGATTTTAGATGTTTTAGATAAATATACAATTAAATTGTATTAAGCATAGTACTTTTTATGAAAACTATTAAGAGGACTTTAATTACCCATTTGTTCAGAGTATTTACACTAAATATACTGCCCTCATTAGTTACTTAGTAGCCAACTTAGTTATCAGATTGGTTATAATCAACAAAGACCACATTCACATAACTTTTATTCTAGTATGTTGTAACTGTTCTATTTTGTTATTGTTTTTGTTAATCTCTTACTACGCCTAACTTATAAATTAAACTTTATCCTCAGTGTGTATGTATTGGGAAACACTGTATGTAGAGTTCGGTATGATCTGCACCGTGAGTTGAAGCAGCAAATGCTTACTGCATATCTTTAAAGTAACTTCCTGAAGTATGTGCTAAACCTCCCAAGGACAGAGTAACCAGACCAACCACTCTTATCGTTCCCTTGCATTTGCTACATTTTTTCTTGTTAATCTGTAAAAAGTTATCAGTAATATCCTTTCTTTTGTTATCTGTAAAAAGTAATCACCTAAAGCAAACCTGAGCATAATGAATGAGAACCTTCTTTGATGTATGCTGTTAGAAAGCCAATGAAAGCTTGTCAAGGCAAGGGTCGAAGTGCTCTCCTCTTGAGAGAGTGGCCGTGCTGTCCCTTTTTCCCACAAGACTTCGGTATTCCGTGTGAATTTGTTTTGTCTCATCCACAACACCGTGGACACTGCTGGCCAGAGTCCACATCACAAGAACTCTTTTGTTCTCAAATGTTTTTAACACCTTTCTATTCTTATTTCATACATGTAATGTCTCCTATATCTCTAAAATTATGAGAGGTATTACTTTTAGTTTTCTTAAAAGTGCATGGTTTCTGTTTCCTACAAGTAGTTTAGTTTGTTTTGACTTTTGTCTTTCATGCATTTCTCAAATCGCTGGAGCTGCTTGGTTATCTACTTAAATTGGATAAAATACGAACTTTGCTAGAGGTTGTAGATTATCAGCTTCCACATAATATGATTAGTGGGGGGGATTTAAATGTAAATCAAAATGAGTCATTTTATTGAAGTTTCCTCTCTTGAGCAGTCAGGTTTGCTAGATAAGATTTTTCTGACTGACTGCTTGGAGAATACTGGCTGAATGCCAGCATTAGGGAGCCAGGTTTGGGAATAAGGTTGGGGAAAAAATCAGTGTGTTTATTTTGATATGATTCTCATTTCTTTCTCTAGTGTTCCTGCTTTCATGTAGTCTAGTGTCCCTCAGTTAAGAAATCTTTTGGAAAGCAATATCTAGAGATTAATACTCCCACCTTTTGCTGGGATAAAAAGCAGTTGCCCAGGTGTTTGACATGGGTATAGAGGTCTGAAGGACTAGTTTTTTTATTGCTTTTTCTAAATCCTCACCTGCAGATATGTTCATTGATTTTAGAGTAAGAGGAAAGGAGGGGAATAGAGAGAGAGAGTGAGATCAGCTGCCTCCTGTACGAATCCAGTCAGGGATCAAACCGACGATCTACGTATTGCCCTGACAGGGGATTGACATGCAACCCTTCAGTGCATAGGATGAGACTCTGAACCACCTGGCCAGGGCTGAGGGACTAATTCATAAGCTTTCAATGACTCCTGTCTTTAGCTTTGCCTCTGGTCCCCGCTTCCACAGGTAACTGGTGCTGCTAATTTATGAGCCCTTTTTTAAACACAGATTCCACGGTACAATTTATATTGCTTCTTATCTTTCTTCAGTTCTGGCTGAGGCCAATTACCACTTTCCATCTGCTTTTCAACTTCCAAAAATTGCATTGCTTTTTCAATCTTTTTTTCTGCTTTATAACATTTTTTAAAAGATCTCTTTGCTTTCATTTTATTGTGGTTGAATATGTACTTTCACATCAACTGTCTTAACCAGAAGTACCTCTCTCAGCTGTCTTTCATCGTCAGTAACTGCGTTTACAAAGCATTATTTTTTTTTAATTTTAATGATTGTTCAAGTACAGTTTTCTCTACAAAGCATTATTTTTTAAAGTGTACGTTATTGAATCTCAAATTGGAGTGGCAATATAGAGCATCTGGAACAAAGGTTTAGATCTAAAAAAAATCAATAGCTATTTTATAGCGAGAGCTTCACTGTACATCTGCTGGAAAAGTTAGGAGCAGTTATCTCGTCAAGAAAAGCTTGAGCAGAGCTGGGAACTAAGAAAGGGGTTAGGAGTGCTTTGATTTTTAAGAGGAAAAACATCTGCTTTTTATTTTATATGCTGCCCTCTCTCCAAGTGTGCTTAAGCATCTCTAAAGATGTCTAGACACATGATTGTCTGGTCTCCATGAAATAAAGTATGGTTTAATGAATCCCCTGTGCATCTATCAACTGGCTTGGCCATTGCAATAAGTTGTCCCACAGTTTGACCATGTCTCAATCTTGAAGTTATTCACGTTGCTGTTTTTGGATAGACTATGTGACTTAAGAATATTGTGAAGTAAGCCAAACAACACTTGATTTTCCACCTGCCTCTGATTATCCGAAGCGCTGTTTCCTAAACTGTGTTCCGTGGAACATCAATAACCTAAGCTGTTGGTGAGTACTCCATGAAAGAAAAAACAACCTTTGGTCTTTTAGATTTTGTTCCTTTACTGTATGTAAAAAAAAATAGTAAATATATATATTTTTACATAAAGTAATTGCCTTTCTTCTACTACAGTCTGCCTGAAAGAAATGGAGTGTCATGTATGAAAGGCCAACCTGTATCAAGAAATAACCTGGTTTCTGCACGCACGGTCTTCAGGTCTGGGAGCGACAACGTCGCCGCCATTGTCCAGGCTTCTGGTGTCAGTTTATTTTCTATGGTTGTGTATCTTGTGTCTTAAAATTTCAAGAAATGTGGGTAATACTTTATTTCCTCTTAATAAATTAATAAAACATTTAATCTTCCTCACTTTTTTTCTAATTAGTTTTTATTGTGTTCCTCTGTATTAATTGGATTCTCTCTACAACCTTAAAACAGAGAATCAAATTCTCAGGGGCTCTCATTAGTAAAGGCTGATATTAAAGCATGGATAACCATCAGCTCAAAAGTAAACCATAGATTTTTTTTTAATTGTTGTTCAAGTACAGTTGTCTCCATTTTTCCCCACCACTCCCCTCTGCCCTATCCATCCCTGCCTCCCATCCTCAACCCTACCCCCTTTGGCTTTGTCCCTGTGTCCTCTATACATATATGTTCTTGATGGCCCTTCCCCTGTTTTCAACCATTATCCCTCTCCTCCCTCCTTCTGGTTACTGTCAGTTTGTTCTTTATTTCGATGTCTCTGGTTATATTTTGCTTGCTTGTTTCTTTTGTTGGTTAGATTCCAGTTGGGGGCATGAGAGAAGCAACCAATCAATTTATTTCTCACTTGGTTTTTAAAAACTTCTTTTATCTCCCTTGTTGCTCTTTTATGGCATTTACAAGATGCTCCTGCTTTTTAAACTCTTCATAAGGCATAAACATGCTGGGAAGAGAAAACAGTTTTTTTAATATATTTTATTGATTATGCTATTACAGTTGTCCCATTTCCCCTGCTTCATTCCCCTCTGCCCTGCACACCCCCTCCCACCCACATTCCCCCACTT
Source organism: Tonatia bakeri (assembly GCA_004024845.1). Lineage (NCBI taxonomy): Eukaryota > Metazoa > Chordata > Mammalia > Chiroptera > Phyllostomidae > Tonatia > Tonatia bakeri. The sequence continues at coordinate 4,870 of PVIA01011327.1, forward strand.
TAGTTCATGTCCAGGGGTCATACATATAAGTTCTTTGGCTTGTACATTTCCCATACTATTCTTACCCTCCCCCTGTCTGTTTTCTACCTACCATCTATGCTACTTATTCTCTGTACTTTTCCCCTTCTCTCCCCCTCCCACTCCTCCGTTGCTAAACCTCCACGTGATCTCCATTTCTGTGGTTCTGTTCCTGTTCTAGTTGTTTGCTTAGTTTGCTTTTGTTTTTGTTTTAGGTGTGGTTGTTAATAACTGTGAGTTTGCTGTCATTTTACTGTTCATATTTTTTTATCTTCTTTTTCTTAGAGAAATTCCTTTAACATTACATATAACAAGGGTTTTGTGACAATGAACTCCTTTAACCTGACCTTAGCTGGGAAGCACTTTATCTGCTTATTTCATTCTAAATGAAAGCTTTGCTGGATAGAGCAATCTTGGATGTAGATCCTTGCCTTTCATGACTTGGAATACTTCTTTCCAGCCCCTTCTTGCCTTCAAGGTCTCTTTTGAGAAATCAGCTGACAGTCTAACAAGAACTCCTTTGTAGGTAACTGTCTCCTTTTCTCTTGCTGCTTGTAAGATTCTCTCCTTATTTTTAATCTTGGGTAATGTAATTATGGTGTGCCTTGGTGTGTTCCTCCTTGGGTCCAACCTCTTTGGGACTCTCTGAGCTTCCTGGACTTCCTATAAGTCTATTTCCTTTGCCAGATCAGGGAAGTTCTCCTTCATTATTTGTTCAAATAAGTTTTCAATTTCTTGGTCTTCCTCTTCTCCTTCTGCCACCCCTATAATTCAGATGTTGGAGCTTTTAAAGATGTACTGGAGGTTCCTAAGCCTCTCCTCATTTTTCTGAATTCTTATTTCTTCATTCTTTTGTGGTTGAATGTTTCTTTCTTCCTTCTGATCCATACCGTTGGTTTGAGTCCCAGTGTCCTTCCCCTCACTATTGGTTCCCTGTACATTTTCCTTTATTTGATTTAGCATAGCCTTCATTTTTTCATCTAATTTGCAACCAAATTCAATCAATCCTGTGAGCATCCTGATTACCAGTATTTTGAACTGTGCATCTGATAGGTTGGCTATCTCTTCATTGCTTAGTTATATTTTTTCTGGAGCTTTGATCTGTTCTTTCATTTGGGCCTTTTTTTTTTTTTGTCTCAGTGCACCTGCTACATACAAGGGGTGGAGCCTTAGGTGTTCATCAGGACGGGGCAACCCACATCACTGCATTGTGGTGCTATATGTTAGGAAGGGATTGAGAGGGAACAATGGCACTTGCTTTGCTCTCTGCTGGATTTCAGTCACTTCCCCCACTACCCACAAGCAAAGTGGTCCCTTCTGGTACTGATTCCTGGGTGGGTTGACTTGTGTACGTTCTAGGACTCTGTGGGTCTCTCCAATGAACTCTCCTGTGAGGCTGGGAGTTTCTCCTGCTACCGCCTCAAACCCCACAGGTGTTTTTAGTTGGTGGTTTGAGGCTTTATTTCCCTGCACTGGAACCCTGGGTGGTGAGGTCTGTCTTGCTCCCCAGGTGTTCCTCCTGGTTTATCTGCATGCAAATGTGGGACTACCTGCTCCACTAGCCACTGCCTCACCAGGTCCTCTAGCTATGGCCTTGCTACGAGTCCTCTCCACCCAGCTGCCCAACTCTGCCCCTCCTACTGGTCCGGATGAATATGTCTTCTATAACTCCTTGGTTGCTGGACTTCCATACTGTTCGATTTTCTGTCAGTTCTGGTTGTTTTTTGTTTTTAAATTCTTGTTGTCCTTCTTTTGGTTGTGCGAGGAGGCACAATGTGTCTACCTATGCTTCCATCTTGACTGGAAATCAGAAAACAGTTTTAATACAATACAAAAAGGTGTACAATTTTAAGAGGTGAAGTCATAAGAGTTCAGAGAAGGAGGATGTTACTGTGGACTGCTGTCCTTGGGAAATGCATTGAGGAGGAAACATGTTTGAGATGGGCTGAAAAGGTGAAAGATGCCCTTGTAAAAGAGACCCCAGAGAACTCCCTTCTTCATCATGTGAGGACACAGAGAGAAACCAGCCATTTAAGAACTAGGAAGTGGGCCCTCACCACAAACTGAATCTGCTGGTGCCTTTATCTTGGAATTCCAGCCACCAGAACTGTGAGAAATAAGTTTCTGTTGTTCATAAGCCACTTAGTAATTATACTTTGCCTCCAGTGACTGAATTAATCATAGTATTAAGAAGACTCTCACACATATTAGGCCTTCTCAATACATGTTTGGATGTTCCTTTAATGGCTGAAAGTGAATATATAAGAAGCTGATGGTGAACATGAGGGCACTGGTGAAATGGAGCCCACAACTGGACAAGGAGAGTCACTGAAAAGTGAGCTGCAAAGTTTCAAAAGCAACCTGTGACTATTGAATATATAAATGCATTTCTGACCATTGTCAATAATCTTGTCAAATTAAGTTTCTTAAGTCATAGCCTCCTAGCAAAACAAACTATTAAAAATGTACACAAGGCACCATAAGACAACTCATGCACACACACATGTCCATATACACACTCTTCTCACCGGACTTTAATTCCACAGTAACATATTCTCTTAGGTCTTAGGTATCATTTGCCCAATTCTGAGGCAATGGACAGCTGTTGTCTAAAAGGGAGAATCACTTCCTCTGTTTTTAAAACCAGAATCTTCTTGCCTTCTTCATACCTCAGAGAGTCCAATGGTCTGACTCAGTCATCAGATGATTTAGGTGTTGTAAGGCATGTGTGAGTTCATGCAGAGTAAAAACCAAAGTCTTTGCAAAGGTCCAAAGGCCTTACATGATCTTTCCTCCAGCCCCTTACCTCTCTGACCTCATGGTTTACTTTTGTCCAGTGCCTCACTACTCCGGCCACCCTTTCAAGCCTCTGTCCAAAGGTTATACCTCAGTGGGGTAACAGTTCACCAACCCCCAACATTTCTAATGCCTCTTAGAATATTCTCCTTTTTTAAATGGTGTTCTTTTCCTCCTAAAATACCTAATTATTCACTTCTTTATAATGCTTACTCCCTATTATCTCTCTCCCATCTTAGAATATAGACTCCACAAAGTCAGGAGCTTTGCTGTTGGTTCACTGATGTATCCCAAATACCTAAAATATGCCCAGGACTTAGCAGCCTCTCAATAAGTACTTGTTGGTTTAAGTGAATAAAATAATAAGGAAATCTCATAAATCAACAGGAAAAAGATAGACAACCTGAAAATTTAAAACATGGTCAAAAGGCTTGAATAGACCTTTCATAAAAGAGGATATTCAAGTGGCTAGTAAACATAAAAAACTGCCAAATTCCTTTAATGGCTAGGGAAATGCCAACTAAAACCATAATGAGAAATACCATTACATGTTCACCGGAGTGACAAAATTAAATAATTGGAAATACCAATTGTTACAAAGATCAGAAGCACTGGGAACTCTCCTCACAGTGTAAATCAGTACAACGCTTATAGAAAACATTTGACATGTTATCTAGCAAACTAGAATATGTACATGCCCTGTGGTACCATCTATTCCTAGAAACACATCCTGAAGAAACACACCCATGTACACCAGAATATAAGTACATGAATGTTCACTCTGGCATTGCTCATGAGAGCCAGAAACTGAGAACAACCCCCATCAGCTAAATGAATAACTAGATTGTGATAGGTAGTCTACATTCATGTGGTAGAATATTATACCACAGTCCAAATAAGTTGTTCTAGACATAATATAGACGAATCTTTCAAACAAAAACAAACAAAAAAGATGGTAATAAAATAATAGAGGATGATTTCATTGATAAAAAGTTCAAAAGCAGAGAAAACTAAATATTAATAGTTTAGGAATGCACAATTAGGTGATAAGACTATATACAAAAGTAAGGAAATGACCCCTCACACTGCACACCGCCAGGTGGAGAGAGTTGGGATTGCGAAGAGGCACATGAGCAGGGAGTTTTTGGGATACTGGAGATGTTCTATTTCTTTCCCCTCTGTGGTAGTTACATAGATGTTTGTCATTATTCTTTACAGTGTACATAAATGTTTCACTTACTCTTCTCTATCTTTGAGGGCTCCCAAGTTTTAGAATAACAAATTGCCTAATCTGGTACAATTTCTCTTTCATTTGGAAGTTTTTAATGTTCAGTTCTTTGTGGCAAAGGATCTTGACAGACCATGTCCCTTTTCTGATGCAGGTCTCTTTCCTTGGATCAGAATGGAATGTAATCAGTTCCACAGTCCATACATTGCACTGACAACAGATCCCTCACAAGCAGGTGCTACAGAGTGAGAGACAGAATAAGATCGACTAAAGGCCGGCCAGGTGTCTGACACATGGCAGGTACTCAGTGGGCATCTGTTGCTGACAGAACAGACAGTGGTGTTTGCTGTGGGGGTTGACTCAGAGGGCATCTCTCCATTATTTGTCTTTGGAAGATTATTTACAATAGGCCACCTAGTACGTGAGCTGTAAGGTGAGAAACTTATGATTTCCAAGATATTTTTCAGCCAGAGACATTTCTGTATATGGGTAATTCTATTTTGGTATACTTCCCTCAGGACTTGCTTCTTCAATCAGTTCATAGACCATTGATATTTCTCTCTGCTTATAAGGACACATGAGATTTTAAAAAAGAAAAATCTGTAATAAAACCAGCCGTGTGGTCACTTTGTACCACATGATCCAGAGAAGACCAACCCCCTTGCCTCACTTCTGCCTTCCCTGACCATGTGACACAGACTAGTGATATAACCTCTCTGATCTTCAATTTCTCACCTGTAAGTGACAGGGATGTGTTTCATGGGAACATGACAATCACATGAAAATGAAATGAAGTGAAAGATGAAAAACTGTTTTGTTGCCAGTGTGAGGGTTCTTCTTAATTTTTTTGTAATAACACAGTTAATATTTATTATTCATTGCCAAAGATCAGAAGTGCATGATATTTAAAAACAAATTTCCTCCCTCATCATTAGTGTCCTGAATTGACCAAATTTGACAATTTGCTTCATATCTTTACATAAAAGTAGGTGTGTATGTATGTGTGTGCGTGGGTACTTTTTTAATAAAGGGGATCATAGTCTACTTATCAGAATATGATGAAATGGTTTTTATGATGCAAATTACAATATATGTACATGGAACAATATTTTAGGTGACCACGTTGCAGAGGCACACTTACCGTGTCATAATATTTGTGTAGACACAGAGTATATGGTTTCCTCTGGGAAGAATATATTGCAAAGGAATGAATGAGTTTTATGCTTTACTCCACATACTTTTCTAGCATTATCATTTTTTATCTTAAGCATGTGTACTTTAACAGTAATTATTACAGACTGGGTAAGCCCTGACCAGGTGGCTCAATTGGTTGGAGCATTGTCCCATGCACCAAAAGTTTGGGGCTTCTACTCCTCAGTCAGGGCACATACCTAGTTTGTGGGCAGGTTCCCAATCAGGGAATGTTTGTGACATAAACAATGTGTTTCTCATAGTGATGTTTCTCTCCCTCTTTCTCCCTTTCTCACTCTCTCTCTCTCTCTCCCCCTTCATCTCTTTCTAAAATTAGTGTATCCTTGGGTGAGGATACAAAAATTAAATTAAATTAAAATTAAATAAAAATAAACATAAAGACTAAGTAAAAATGGAGCATATTAAAAGGGAAGAATACGTGAAAGAAATTGGGAAATAAAATAAAGCAAAACTGAAAGCAGGCATGATACAGTTTTCAGAAGTACTTATTAGGAAATAGGGGAAAATTGATCATGTTGTTTCTGCTGCCAACTGTCTTGCTGTATATGACTCCTAACCACAGGGTATTCAATCCTGCTGACTAGTTCATGTTAATGACCCTCGATGACAAAGGGCAAATAAAGCCAGCACCAGGGTCAGCCAAGAGAGCAAGGACTGAAAATGATCATTGCTCAACAGTTTCACAGTTTAAAGTTTCTGTAACTCACATTTTAAATATGCACAAAACAGCCATAAATTTATGGGATGGACAGAAATAACAACCTAATGTGCCCTGAAAAATCCTGACATCATCGAGCAATAGAATTTATCTGTAAATAAACTTGTTCTCATTAAATCCTTGCACGCTTTCCATGAACACATCCTGATATGTGAATATTCACAATCTACCTTGAATCTATCTGCTTTTTCTCTCTTCATCAACCAAGTTCAGGTTCACTCTCACCTGTTCCCACTTCAGAGGCCCCCTGACTAGACTCTCCATTTCCACCTTGGCTCTCTCTCTCCCCCTGCCATTCTTTTTTTCCACAAGAAAAACATGTCAATATTCCCAAAAACCCTTTGCATGACCTCAATGGGCTCCGTGATAGGTCTTTTGCTCCTTCTGCCTTGTTACCTTTAAGGCTTCCAACTCTACTAAGATCTGTGTCACCTCAGCCTTCGCACATACTGTTCCTGCAAACTGAAATGCCTTTCTCCTGCAGATCTGTGTTCCTCACAGACTCCTCCAAACCTACTCCTCCCCTAATCTAAGTCAAATTGCAATTTGTATTGGGTTTTATCAGACTTCCCCATTTTGTTGAAGCTGTGTAATGACTATATGGAGGTTCATAATACTATCTTCTCCACTTCTGTGCATATTTGAAATTTACCATAATAAACAGCTTTAAAATTTTCCTTCTGATGCTACAAATAAAGGCAATTATTGTCTGCAATTATTCTAAACTAGTTTTTCAAATTTTGGATTTAAACAATGTTACCTTCCTTTTCAGGATAAATTTTTGTATTTTCATTTAAAAACCATATTAGAGACATAAATTGCCAGTATTTTGAAGTTCCTAACAAGGTCTTGCCTGCAAGAAAATGAACTTGAAATTAGCACCAGATAACCTAAAAGGAAGCCTGAAGTACAATTGTTCTTTGTAGTAAGTAAAGTCTTTTATTTGAAAGCAGCAATATAATTTTAAAAAATGACCCTAGATGAAGGATATAAAACTGTAGATCTAGTTCAAGTTTGTCAATTTCAATGAATCATTTAATTTCATTTCCTTTTTAAATAATACAACAGAGGTAAAATTCTAAATTTTTATTACAGATCTAAAATTCCATGTGTCTGTAATTTGAAGGCAAAAAACAGCATAAACAATACTAATGTTTATTTTTTTTAAAGAAGCAATAATTCAAAAGAACCCTTTTTCCTGATTTGTTCATAAAGTCATAAATCAAGAGTGGTGTTTAAAGCAAATGAATCTACAAAGTGAAGAACAGGAACCACTGCATCTTTGCTTTTGTCCGTGCTTTCTTTTTTAGGAAACTTGTGCAACGTGCTGTAGCACAGTTCATCTGGGTTGAAAGTATATAGTGCTGAAATCTGCTTCCAGTCGTCCTTGCTTGGGGCTTTATATTCCTCCTTTTGATGTGAGCACTCAAAGAAACACTTAACATTATTTTCTGCCACTTTGGTTGCATGCTCTGTGGCCTGATTTTTGAAAACCTCCTGCTCCTGTTCCAAGTAGATTTTCCAAAATTTCAGCTGCAGAAAACTAACTGGAGATTGGCACCGCGTGATAGACACAAAAATCACAAGGCCGATGATAACTGCTGCTATCAGGATCCAGCCCGCTACCTAGGAAAACACAGCAAAATATTAATTTAGTCACCTTTTTTTTTTAACAAGTAATTTTAAAGTCATCAGTTGAGGTTGGAACTACTCAGCAGTCATGATAATGAACAAGCAGCAGTTTTAAGTCGTGCTCTCTTAGAGGAAAGAGTGGCCGTGACCTCTGGAAACCCTCAGGACAACTGCTCGCTGCGCAAGTCAGTCATATTCCAAGTCACGGAGCCCAGGGAGATGCCAGTACGTGTGTCACGCCCCAAGAACTCAACGTGGAATAGCGGCAAGTGCAATGAAGCAAGCATTCGTTTTCAAGAACTTCTGAGCTTTATATTCCAAGAAGCAGTGTCGGTTGGTGGCTTAGGAGCCAGGCAGACCCGTTTCACTGCACCGGTTCTGCCATTTTCTGGTCGGGCAAACAACCTGATCTAGACTCAGTGGGTTCGCTCTGAAGACGTAGGAGACTAAGGTAGGAAGTAAAGGACCTATTGCCTTTCCTCCTTTTCATCCGTTTATTTAAACGTTTGCCTGTTAACTCATTAGAAGCAAGAAGCCATTCTAGTTCGTCTTACGTGTCATACGCCTGGGAAAAGGGCGCCGGTCTCTACTTCTTTCGGCTGGCTCAGAAGCCCTCCCACTCCGCTCCTCCCCACAGCGCCCGGCCCCAGCGCCTACCTGCGACTGTGCCTTGAGATTCTTCTTGAGGTCCATCAGGTCCTCAGCCTGTTTATCCCCGCAAGGCACCAGAGGCAGCAGGGTGGTACAGTTGGGGGCGCGGTGGCCAGAGCACAGGTGCGGCACCAAGACCTGGGTCCCACTGGCGGCGCACTCGTAGAAGTCGCCCCCAAGCAGCGCCACTGCCACCCAGGTGAGGGGAGCAACAGCAGCCGTCCCGCTGAGCTGTGCAAACACCAGGATCCCGCGCAGCGCCCCATCACCACAGCAGGTGCAGGCGTCCGACGCGCAGCATCCGGTTAGCAGGCGCCAAGTGCGAGCGCTGAGCAGGTAGCCCAGGAGGAAGAGCGCCAGAGCCGGTACCAACAGGAACACCAGGCCATAGGCCAGGTTCCAGGTGGCATTGCAGGGGCACTGGAACACCGTGGTGGAGAAGATGCGCTCCAGCCCTGCAGTCAGCGCAGTCACCAGACCATAACCCAGTACGCTGTAGTGCTTCAAGTTCAGGTCCACTATTGTCTTAAGTTTCTCCATTGGCTCCTTCCTTTGGCACAGCAGACAGGCCCGGATGCTTCTACCTCTCGGTGCCCTGCTCCTCGGATGCTTTTGTGCCGGGGTCTAGAGCTCTCCGCTCTGCTAAGAATCAAGTTCAAAAGAGGTTAGAGGGCTTCTGTGGTCTTGTGAACTTTCATTTTCTTATTTCAACCAAACCAGACCTTCCTGGCTGAGAAAGCGATTTAGGTACGCACACCAATCATTGCCTTAAGCAATACATCACTTTTCGGAATGCTGCTGCATTTATGACCTTCCTTCCCCAATTCATGGACTCCGACTGGGGGTAGACTCTGGTCCATGGTGACCTTTGTTTCCACCCAGCTGACAATGAACCAGGAGACTCTCCTTACCTTTCCTGCCCCTATGCAGCTGCCCAATGCAAACAATGCTTCTTACGTGAGGAAACTGCTTGAAAAAAAGAAGATTTTCCTCTTTTGCAGCCACCCTAGTTCCCAATCCAGTAAGACCAAACAGCTACAAGAAAACCCATGATCATTTACAGGAAACATTATTCAAGAGCAGATTTCTGGTTTCTCTTTCACAAGCTAATTCAAAGCTAAGCCCTGCTCAAGTCTAGAGCCCTCCGCATGTCTGTCCCCATCCTGTCTTGCTTCTGGGCAGACTCCCAGCCTCGTTCACCTTGACAGTTCTCTCCTCTGCCTGATTTCCCACAGGTCGTAAAGGACAGTAGACAGAACATATTATTTATTAACATCTTCCCTTTTTTCTCCAGGTATACCCTTACCCTGTTGGTCCCCCAAGGAGTGTCAAATTCTCACTCAGTGAGAATTTGTTTCACTCACTGGGTAGAAACAAAGGTCACCATGGACCAGAGTCTACCCCCAGTCTAAAACCAATAACCATTGGTTTTCCATTGTGCTTAACATGAGAATCTCTCGTTTCTTAAAAGGTAAAGTAAATTGGTGTTGAATTATGAATTTTTAAAAGTGTAAAGGTCTTTCAAATATTCTTTAACTTAGCCTCAGAAAAAATTCTTGAATCCTCTATGCACCATTACTTTTATTTTTTCTATTTCCATTAAGAGTTAAATATCTGAGTGATATTTTCTCACTGGTTATTTTTATCACTGTTTCTCAATGGTTATTGGTTTTACTTGTTTTTGTTTGTTTGTTTGTTTGTTTTAGCTGTACCACTTTGTTTCTGAACACTATTATTATCACTGGTTTCAGAAACCATGAAACATTTCTGAGAATAGCAAGATAAACTTTTGAAAGGGAATACACATTCACATTGTTCTTTGCAATCATCCTCAAGGGGGTTAGTTCAAGCATTACTCTCTGTAACCCTCATGAGAATGCTGGCCAATGCTTGGAGTGCTCTGGCCCTCCTTGGAATACAACTACTGGATTCTACTGAAGTGTCAATCCTGCCTCCAAGATTCACCTACAAAAGTCAAATCAGATTAAGGTTGATATCTACAAATTTCTACCATGTGCAAGACACAACTTTGGATGCCAAACTTAACAATTTAAAAAGTGTGACACTCTAATCTTAAAGAATATCATTCTGCATGTTATAATTTGTAGATATATTGTTTAGGTTAAGTAATGTATTTAAAGATATAGAACTTATTATGTTTAGACTTCTGAATGTTTATAAAAGTTCTTTCTACAGAAGTTTAAACAGAAAGAAAGAGCAGGCTTTTCCTTGGCACAGGAGTGCCATTTAACCAATGACATTTCAAGTGCCAACCTTGTGACAAACAGTAGTTAAGTCTACCCAGACAGAAACAAGACAACACCAGGGAGAAGCTAGGGCCATGGGGCAGGTTTCAGGCACAGCTGAAGGGTCACCTGGACACCAGCTTTCGTCAGAGTCACCAGGCCACAGTTGGGGAGGGGGGAATGCAGGCCTTAGCAGAGCAGGGACTCTCCCATGACTCCGTCCTTCCTGCCTTCTTGCCCAGCTCAGCTTGTCTACTCAACAGAGTTCTCTGGTATGGGATGCTCATCTTCCCCACCACCGTTCCCATTTTCCCACCATCTTCCCATACCCACACATAATGGAGTTACTTAAGGAAGTAACTCCATTTTTTTTTTTTACTTTACCTATAAACTGAAACCAAAGGCAGATAATTATTTTTCTATATTTTATTGGATTCCTTAGGAGTTTTCCCTTTCTTTCTTGGAAGCAATGAACCAAACCTGAATAGGTTTGGTTAACACCAAGTCTCAGAGCTTGACTATCTATGACTCTATTTTGGCTTCTAACTGCCTACAGTAGTGCCAGGCACATGCAGTACTTTCCTTATTAAGTCCATTTAAATTAGGCTATCAATGACACTCACTGGCTCTCCTCCTAACTCAATAACTATTCATCTAAGTCTTCCTCCCAGGCTCCTCTTCCTCCTCCTTATCATCAATATTAATACTCATTAAAATTCAGTCCTTTCCACATACACTTCTCAAATAATCTCCTCTTGGCATCACCAATGACTAGATGTGTGATGTCGGGAAAGCTAATTGACTTTTCTGTGCCTCAATTCCCTCATGTATAAAATGAAAATAATATTAACTGCCTCATTAGGTTGTTGTGAAGATTAAATGAATTGATACATGTAACATTTTTAGAATAGTGCCTAGCTCATAACAAATGCTCACAAAGTATTGTCAGTTACCATTATCCTCCTTTCCCATGGCTTTGACAGCCAACTGTGTGTTACCACTTCCAAATCTAGCTCCTCCCTCTCCTAAGTTCTCTATAGGCATGTCCGATCGCTTAGCGATATTCCTTCCCACTTGTGTGTCCAGCAGTCGCCTCAAACCCAAAATAGAACTCATTTTCCCTAGCACCGTATTTCTCCAACAGAGTTTTTAAGTCATTTAAGGATATTGGTTTTTCATACAAGAAAACTCAGGATCACCTGAGGGTGACACTCCACTTCTGGTGAGCTCCATTCTGTCTTCGGACTGTCCTTCAGAGGGGACCTCTCTCTGCACCCTCACTGAAAGTGGGCCAGACCCTCAGTACTTCACACCACTGCAGTTCATGCCGCACAGTCCCATCACAGTTGACTTCCTGAGAAGGGGGCTGAATATGTTCTATAAACCGTTAGCCTCAGGTGAACAGGGTGCAGGGGATGGAAGCTCATAATGATATCATTGGTATTAGGCAAGAACTGATTTTTTTTAAAATCGAAGAACAAATCTTCAACAACAGCAGAGATAAACTGTGAAATATTCAAAAAAGAGAATGGTACAGGAATGAAAGTAAATAAATACTGCTATAGCAGCAAGCAATAACAAGGATAAGTCTTAAAAACAATGTTGAGTAATAGAAATCAAACATAAAGAACACATTCAGTATGACTTTATTTGTAAAATGTTGAGAAATAGTCAAAACTAAACTTTATTTTCTGATGATATACACATGGTCATAAGCAATAAAAGTATAAAAGAAAACCAAACAGTGATTAAGAATACAAAGACAGTGGGACTTGAGTGGGACTATGATTTGGCAGGGAGGAGGAGCAGGGTATAAACAATGTTATATTTCTATACCAGGGTGAGGGGTATGTAAGTGTTTGCTTTACAATTATCCTTTGTACACTATATTTGTTTTAGTAGTTTTCTGACTATCAGTTACATTTCTCAACTTATAAGGCAGGAAAAGAAAGAAATCTAATTGCATTATTTTCCACTTAAAAACCGCCAATGCTCCCAGTTGTCAAGAGGACAAGTTCCATCCTCCCTAAGTTGCCATAGAAGCCCTTCCTAGTCTTGTTCCATCCATTTCAGCCCCACTCCATCCCGCACACCCTAGTTTCCAACACTGACCTCCCTAACGGTAACTGAATGTACATATCATGGTCCCCCTGAATCTCTGGCTGCCTTGAATGACACTTCTCTGTTCTTCATCTGGAAAACTACTCTCCCCCTTTAATACTCTGTTCTATGTCATGCCTTCATTGAAGCCATCTTCAAAACCTCCAGGCAGAGTTAGTGGTTCAGTTTAGTTTCTTCCACACCATTAAGCAAATAATAATGCTGAAATAGTTCCTAACGTGCCTATTGCAACATTCCTTTTTAGAATCCTATTTACCTCGTAATCTGAGTGCTCCCAGAGAGCCAGGACTTCTTACTCATCATTGCATTCCTCAATGAAGTGAGTCACTCCTTGTCCACAACTCTCCTTTCACACCTGAAGTAGTCCTGGCCACATTGTCTATTAGCCTTATCTCCTTAGAAAACTGTTTCAAAGGATGTCATATGATTTTTTTGGTGAGAATTAAAATGAGATAATATAAAGAACCCAGCATAGTATTTGGAAGAACATTTTAGTTTCAGTAATGCTTCATGATTTTTTGAAATAGCAGTGACTCAGAAATGTGCTAGAGGGCGCTAACGCACCACCGTAATAGGCAGGCTATTGTACTCTATGGGCTGTTAATGCTTGACTTACTCATTCATCTAAGCAGAAGCCAAAGGAAGAATCAGATGTTCGGTAAACAAAGTATCACCCATCTTTGTTCAATAAGATAAGTTAATATAGTTCAAACATTTAAGTCTATAACTTACTCGAAAATATTTTGTTAAAGAACAATCCAACAGCCAGATTGATGGCATCATAACTTATTTTCGTTTGTGTTTTTTTATTCCCCACCTTAGGATTGGTCCAACCAGAAGTTTAACAGTCAAACAAAGCAGGTGATGTTGATTTAGGCGATCCCCTCACCTGCCCTAAAGTGAAGAGATGCCAAGCAGGGCATTTCCTCAACTAGCATGGGAGGGGCGGGCTGGCTCATCTTCACCGTCCTCTTCAACTCTACCATTCAGTAACGTACAGTTCTCGGTCTAGACGAGGGCAGGCATGATCTCAAAGGATATGAACTCTCCAGCAAGAAGTGACAAAAGTCAGTCAAAAGTGAAAAGCAAAAAAGTTTTAAAATCTGCCAAAACAGGCAAAAAGCAAAACTGTAGATGCATTTTCCCTCCCACACGATGCTGGGGTTTAAATGCGACGTGACTGTCTGAGAGACACGTTCGTTCTCCACACCTGCTGATTATTATTGCCCTCTTTAGGAGAGGTTGATAAAGTAGGCTTATTTTATATAAAGTAGTAGCCGGCCAATTGAAAGCATTATAGTTTTACAACCACTTCCTTCACTTCAACTACCTGAAAAACAACAAACATTTATGACTAAGGACAAAGTCCAGAGAACAGCACTAAATTAAGAGACAGAAAGAAATCAGTAAATAATTTGTTTTGTATGTTTATGAAGATTTTCTACAGTGAAAGAATCAAAATTTGAGTGCAGCATGAGACTAGAAAGAGAAAGCAGAAGTCTGACTGTGCACTGATGGTATATCTTACACTCTGTACACCGTGCTGCAGGATTCTAAATTGTGACAAATAGTTGTAGTAATTTCTAAAACATGAGTATGTCCTTTAATCTATCTTATTTTTAGAAATCTACTTTGACAAAAAAATTTTCTTGCTCTTTTCAGTTTCTTAAAATTAAAGGTAGAATATTAAAGTGAGACATAGTTTCTATATAATTAGGCTCATAAATTAATAGTTTAAACTATTATAAAATAGCATGTTGAAAATTCCAAATAATTAAAAACAAATATTAAAACATTGTTTTATTTGGGGCTTCATGTAAAAGCCCTTTATAATTGCTGGCTGTATGTTTCTGGTCACATACAGCCAGCAATTTTAACCTCTCTGACCCTAGCTTCCTAGTTTATAAGGTGACGATATAGATAGTATGTTCCTTGCAGAATCATGTGCAGATGTATGCAAAGTTCTTAAAATCCATAAGCCTCAATAAGATGGCTATTATTGTTGTTATTGAGTATGCTTTAATATAATAATGGTATAAGTATGGACTGAGCAATATTTTCATGAACTTCAACACATTTTATAAAATAAACCTAGCATGTGGTTTCCTTATATCCAATTTTTAAAACAAAACTTATAGAATTATCAAATACTCTGTCATTACTTATTTCTTTCTCCAGTGTCCTAAATTTTTTATTAAAAATGACCTCTCTTCAGCAGTGAATTCACAAAGGTCCTGTCATCATCTATAATGCTCTTCACACATCCACTAAACAACACAGAAACTCTATTTAGAAGTGTAAAAAATGTGCAATAATTTATATGTAACACTCCCCTTGCCAGAGCCTTTTTCAGAAAGTCTGGTGTCCTTTGAGGTTCCAGGGTGTGACTCTCCACCTGTGTCGCTGTGGCTGGAAACCCAGCTGAATAAGCAGCCCTACCGGTCACTCGGCTCACCCCCATCCCTGCACCCATACCACATTGTCCCATTTTTCTCTAGGAAGTCAGCTGTGTTGGTGAGGCATGCTTGCTGGTTTGCACAATGTTGTGAATTCAAAAGGCATTCTCATGGGCAATTGCTGGAGCTTAGCAACAACCTGTTGATGGCTTGTGGTTTACAGCATCCCACACAAATGGCGTGTTATTTTAAGTTGTGCTTTGGGATCTGGGCCTTCTACCCCTCTTGGGACCACCACGTGTGTAACACCTATACAGCGGCTGCAGATGTAGCTTGTTTATATCTGCCTCTCTGCTGTGCCCTGTGTCAGGGGTTGAATTTTAGGGCTACTAGAGCCCCGAGGTGACAATGGTGAAACAGCGCTAGCTGGAGCATCTCTCAGGGCCAAAGTCCACAGCTATGTGGGAGGTTAGTGATGTTAGCTCATTGTAAGAGCTGGAGCTTTATACGTAAAGTTTTTGGGGACCACAGTCTCCTGTGCTCTATTTATTTATTGCCAAATGTCAATTTTTTGAATACCATGTTTGTGCCAGGCACTGTGTAAGAACCAAGTATGAGGAGGGATCCCAAATAACCTGGAATGTATTTATTAAAAATTATTTTTTATTCTTACATATTTAAACTCCTGTCACCTTCAAAGTACTCTCCATTTGATACAAAACATCAGTAAGACATTTTTTCCACTGCTCAAAACAGTTTTTGAACTCATTGATTTTGATGCCTTTTAGTGCTTCTGCCATTGTTTGTTTCACCTTTTCCACATTAGGAAGGCATTTCCCTTCAGGGACTTTTTTCAGGTAGCAAAACAAAAAAAAGTTGCTTGCGGTGACATCGCACAATACAGCCTCTCACAACAATGCCAGCTGGTGCACTGATACAGATGGGTTCCTAAACACTCACCTAGCGGGGGAAGCCTGTCCTGCAAGAGGCCCACCCTCCAGAAGATAATTCTGGGGATTTTGGGTTCCCACCTCATATACACAATGAGCAACAGACACATTCTCTGCCATCAAGTAGTGTAGTCTATTGGAGAAGACAGGTGGAGCAGTGATTTTTCGGATCCCCTTATGTCACCTACAGGTAAGCTACCCAAGGGCACTATTCAGTAACAGCAATATATTTATTTATTTACTTATTTATTTTCAAAATGCAGAAACTTTATTCTTTGATCAAGGAATGAAGAAGGGTGAGCTCATGCTCTCACGGCACCTTCTCAAGAGCGATGTTTTAATATGTAATTACAACTTGTATTTCAGCTTTGATTTAGAAAAAGTTGTGAATTCACCTTTCAAAATAATCATATTTCTTATCTTCAATTCTTTCTATGCCAAAACAGATACAACATGCACAATACTTAAAGAAATTCTCCTCGGAACTAATAAATGACATAGATCCATTCTTGTCCGAAAAACAATTCCTTAGTGGGTGCGGTGAGGGAGCTAAGGAATCAAGGTTGTCTGTACAGGAAGTCAATAAATGGGATTTTCTTTTATTCTATCAGCTGTCTCTTATCCTGGACAAAATTTAAAAAGTGGTAAACAACAAAGACTGGAAAATGAAAAGCAGGGAAAACTGGTTAGATGTTCCCCTCTTAGAGAAGAGGTATCTTTTTGTTACTATTTCTTCACAAGAAAAAGAAGGTACCTAACTACTGAAGACTTGTGCAGAAAATAATTCCTCAAATATATACTAGCATCACTTTTCATTGTTTAATTTGGAAAGTTCTGGCTGCCTGAAATGCTTTTAGAAGCTGTTGCTTGAAGAAATCCTACTTTAAATTGAAGCCTCAAAGGCCCATCCCAAGTCCTGAGTGTTCCCTCTGGGCCTCACCAGTCCAGTCATGCGATCCTTCCCTGACGAAGCCTTCCCATAACTAATTTCTAGGGACTGCAGAGAGAGCGGCATCTTTACTTGACCCATTTAGAAGGTACTCCAAGTGTCTGAGTTAATCATGCTCATATGGTGGACACTACTCTTAAAAAACTAAATGGAGAGGATAAGGAGGGGCGTCCCCTGCAATCCCCGTCTACCCTTCCAGGCTTGTTTTCCACCACCTGCCATTACACACCCTACACTTGCGCCACACCAGTCTAGGTGAAGTCCCTGCTGAGACAGGTGGGCTGATGATGACACTGGCAGGAAAATGTGGGTAATTTTGTAAATTTATTAAGGGAAAGTCAGGGTAACTGGGGCAGAGTCATAGTAGGCCACCATGTTCTTCTTCAGTAAACAGGACACAGAGACACAAACATCCTGAAGGTCCCTAGGTTTATCATCTTTGCACTGATACTCCCACAAAATGTACATTCCTTTGGTCACGTTTTACCTGCGAGCTAGGCCATAAATATTCCCTCTCTAGTTTGAGTTAAGAAGCTGGTTATCTCTTACTTGGATTATGAAAATAGACTCCAAATCTCTTCACCACAGCCTCTGTTGAAGGTAAAGCCATTGGTCTAAAATGCAAATCTGATTATTTACAAATCCTGTAGGAGGGGGTTGAGGAGCTGGGTGAAAAAGCTGGAGGGATTTAGCAAAAAAAAACCCAAAACAAAAAACCCTCAAAATTCATAGACACAGACAGCAATATGGTGATTACCAGAGGGAAAGGGGAGAGGGGTGGGGAAGGTAGGAGAGGGTAAAGGGGAGATAAATGGTGATGGAAGGAGATTTGGCTTTGGGTGGTGAACACACAATACAATATAGAGATGATGTATTATTATAGAATTGTATACCTGAAACCTATATAACTTTATTAACCAATTTCACTGTAGTAAATTCAATAAAACAATAAAAAGAAAAAAAAGAAAGAAAATCCCTCAGTGGCTTCCCACCACTTGCAGTGATTTTCAACTAAAGGGAAAACCTCCCCTACAGTGAATATATGGAAAATGGGGGCACATCAGCACCACCTCAAGAAATTTTCAACCCCTGCCCTGCACACATGAGGATGTGACATCATCACCCCCCTTCAGGCAGGTCATTATTGCCCCCCTCCGCATATCTCAGCTGGTGAAAATGCTGCCGTTCCGTCTCCATAAGGGGTGTTTGTTGTACCCCTCATTATGCTGAGGCACGAGAAGCGGTAAGGAGCACTCACTGCAGAATGAAGTCCAAATTCCTAGCATGCCATACGAGGTCCCACAAAAAATCCTCCAGCCTTTCCAGTCTCATCTTCAGCCACTTTCCATTATATACCCTGTGAGCCAACCACATCAATCTGGGTGAATTCTTGAATTCTTCATTTTTCATACTTCTGTTTTTTTGTGCTATTCCATTTACTCAGAGTGCATTTCTCCTCTTACATAGCCAGTGCTTTTCCATTTAGCCTTTAAGAAGACACCAACAATTTTATCTCTTGCCAGACCTGCTTGTGGATTCCAAGCTTGCACATTTACTCTTGGATGTTTAGAAAATGTGCGAGGTCCAGAGCCCATCTTCCCATACGTGTACCTCCTGTAGCTCACCACACCTCAGTTAACTGCAGCTCCATTCTTTCAGTGGACTTCCCACCTCAAAATCCAAGTCTTTAATACAACCTGTGAGGATACATATGACCAAATATTGCTTCCCATCATTCCCATCTTTCCCATCTGCTCCAACCACACTGGCCTTATTCCTGAAATACATGAAACACATATTGACTTCAAAACCTTTGTAACTGCTGTTCTCTCTTTCTGCAATGTTCTTCTTCTTCTAGATATCCCCATGGAGCCACACCTCGCCTCTTCCAAGTGCCCCTATGCCGTCTCATCTGAAAGCTCTTTTTACAGAGTAGCAGCTCACCAGCACTTTATATCCTTTCCTCTTGCTATTTTCTCCATAGTACTTATCACTACTTGACATAATGTATTTTTGTTGCTATTTTCCCCCTCCCAAATCAGAACATAAACATGAAGGCCAGGTTTTATTTTGTTACTGTTCTTTACCAAATCTCATTTCTAAAACAGTGCCTGCCACATAGTAGGTGCTCAGTGAACAGGTGTTCATTCCTTTTATTTGTCGACCTATCTGAAACACAATGTAGGGCTTCCAGTTAAACACATTAGGTTTGGTATATGAATTTTATTTATGTTCCTTCCTGAAATCCCATTAAATTGACAGTAAAGGGATTTCAAAACCAAAAAGAGAGCATGGAGTGGGGACATGGCATCAACAAAGCCTACCCTAACCACCCCATCACAGCCTCCCCTCTCGGTCTCCTCATCCTGCCTTTACTCCCTATAGCACCTACTATCTTTTAACTGATTATATAACTCACTTATAAATTAGGCTAATTTGTCAAACCTATTCCTAGAATGTCAGTGCCAAGAAGGCAGGATCTTAATTTTATTCGCTAATGTCATATTCTAAGCACCAGAAAAGTGTCTAGCTCTTAGTGGGTGCTCAAACAACATTTGGAAAATGAACGAATGGAGAAATTGAACAAAACCATAGCTGAGAGATGATGGATGAATGGCAACTAAATAGGAGGCTGAAATCCCAGCCAGCAAGAGAATAAGGTTATAGTTGACAGAAACAAGACTTTTTCCTCAGCAGGTAGGTCTGAAAGTGGGAATGCACCTGAGTGGAAAATGGAACCACAGCAGGCAGAGTGCACTTGGATTCCAGCAGGTAACTCCCTATAGAGACAGAGAAGAGGGGTTCTGGTTTAAAGACACAGCACAGCTGAATGCAGACACTATACTTAATCAGAGGATAAGTGTCTACTCAACAGAGATCTCTAGCCCCCTTTCTCCAACTTGACTTTAACACAATCAGTTAAGCCCATTAATCAGTTCCTTCCTCTAGCAACCCGCCAGTGAACTAACTAGAAAGAAGACTGGAGTTTCTCTATGCTTAAAATTGCTTTGCCCAAGAGAAAAACTCTGTAACAAACTTTTCAACAATATCAGATTTGTACTAATCTGAGGAAAAGTTACTTCCAACCTAGAATTGTTGGCTAAGTGACCAATCAAGTGAAGGAGGGAATAAAGGTATTTCCGGAAATGAAAGAGGCAAAATATTACTCCCTGTGGAATGTCAGGGAGAATATGCGCCACTGAAATGAGGCACTGATGAAGAAAAGGGAAACCATGGGATTCAGAAAACATCTTCACACAGAGAAGAGGCATAGAGAGTCCTCAAACCCATGGAGAAAGGAGATCTGGGGGCAACCAACGTGCAAGGGGGGCTGGCCCTGAGGACAAAAAGAACTGGCGGGTTACATAGCTGTGACTGAACATACAGTGAGGAGGTTTACACTTAAATTAGAAAACTTGGGGATAAAATGAGATTGCTTGACAACTAAGCAAACACAAAAAATAAATAATCACTACGAGGAAGTCAAAGTTGTACTTTGTAAGTACTTTGGGAAGATAGTATTCTTCGTGGCTAACCTGTGAGTCTACATTTACACAGTTGCAACACAAATACTGAACACTGACAACCAAAACTCATAACTCTGTTAGAATGTCGGGGATGAATGTAACAGGCACAAAGAGAGGGAGATGTGTAAAAAAACTCATCCTCTTCCTCATGGGTAACAAGTTTTAGACCTTATCCTAAACATGGACATAATAAATGTAACAGCTAAGATAATCAGAAATTGGTTGCTTCTGGGAAGCATGAATCAAGAGTGAGAAGGTATTACCCGACTGAAGGGGTCCGTTTGCCTGTGCACATCAAAGCCCCATAAGACACAAACAGGGGTTTGCAGCCAAAGAAATTAAGGATTTATTAAAGAGATGGCACCATGCCCGGAGTCACAGGTAGCTCATGCTCAAAGACCTGGCTCCCGGATGCCTCCCAGGGGATGGATTAGTTAAGGAAAAAATCACTAATCATGGTGATTAAAAGTAGTGGTCTCTACTGATTGGCTGGAGCTAGGGTACAGGGTAACTGACTATCATGTTTGGTCCTGATGTCAGCCTTGGAGTTGTTCTGTCCAATTCGACAAGGATTTGTCCTGTGGGATCATTCCACTTTCCTGGGTCCAGAGCTAAAGCACAACTGAGGCCAAGATATCATGTTTAACTCTGTCTCAGTAGTAAATAGACCAAGGATCTTGTTCCTAAGACTACTGGATGCCGACCACAACCTCATTGTCCTGAGGGCTATGATTAAGCAAGGGAAAAGGCGGCAAGTCTGGGCACTAGGTGAGGCCAATTTGAGTCAAAGGAAAAAAGAAATAAAAATAAAAGGCCAGGAGAAAGAAAATAAGGTTTCTATAAGGTTACAAAGAGAGTGAGCAAATTTTAAAAAATACAAGCCTGTTAGTATGATTTTGTTTTTCAATCATGTATATTTA
Organism: Tonatia bakeri; assembly: GCA_004024845.1. Classification (NCBI taxonomy): domain Eukaryota; kingdom Metazoa; phylum Chordata; class Mammalia; order Chiroptera; family Phyllostomidae; genus Tonatia; species Tonatia bakeri. Next base: position 26,234 of record PVIA01011327.1, read on the forward strand.
TAATTAATACAAAAAATACAGTTAAAAAATAACAGAAAATTTATAATGCAACTTCGACTTTTACTCTTCACATTGTGATGATGTCTTAACAGAGTTTGGACCTACCTATTAAAATGAATGACCCTAGGGTCCCCATAAGACTGCCAGCTTATTTCTCAAAAGAAACCTTTCAGGCAAGAAGGGGCTGGAAAGAAGTATTCCAAGTCATGAAAGGCAAGGACCTACATCCAAGATTGCTCTATCCAGCAAAGCTTTCATTTAGAATGGAAGGGCAGATAAAGTGCTTCTCAGATAAGGTCAAGTTCAAGGAATTCATTGTCACCAAGCCCTTATTATGTGAACTGTTAAAGGGACTTATCTAAGAAAAAGAAGATCAAAACTATGAGCAGTAAAATGAAAACTAATTCACAACTATTAACTGAACCTAAAATCAAACAAACAAACAAACACCCCTAAAACTAAGCAAAACAACTAGAACAGGATCACGGTCATAGGTATGGAGATCATTTGGAGGGTTATCAGCAGGGAGGGGGTGGGGGGGGGAGAATAGGAGAAAAGGTACAGAGAATAAGCAGCATAGATGGTAGGTAGAAAATATGGGGAGGGTAAGAATAGTATGGGAAATGGAGAAGCCAAAGAACTTCTGTTACAACTTATGGACGTGAACTAAGGCTAAGGCCGGGGGCAGGGGGATAGGGGATGCTGGTGGAAGAGGGGTGCAGGGCAGAGCGAGATAAAGGGGAGAGAAAGAATGGGACAACTGTAATAGCATAATCAATAAAGTATACTTAAAAACAAAAAATAAAAGACCCAAATTTAATATTTAGGCTATGTAGTGAAACACATGCTTTGTCTGTCATTTCCTGAAAACCCATCAGTACTTCATTGATGACATATAGCACAAAGCAGATATCTAGCTGAAATATGGCTGGTAAACACGTTGTCCTTGCCAGTAAGCTAAATAAAGCAGAAACTGACCTTTTTTCAACATGAACATAAAGAGGAGAGAATCAAGTCAGTGGGCTTTGCTAACAGAATTGAAATAAGCACAGGAATATACAAAGGGCAGGGAGTGGGAGAAAGGATTGCCCTTTTGCTCAAGCCTCAGTTTCTTCTCTGAACAGACTTTGGAGGCTCAATCAGATCACCTGAAGTTAATTTTTTAGCACTCAACTCCAAGTTAGACCTTCACATACCTCCCTAACCCCGTTTATTTCCTGAGTTAATCTCTGACACCAATGACCATATAGTCTAGTTTTCTTACAACCACCCGAGTTTATATCTGTTGTTTGCTCCTCTTGTATTATTTTTAATTAATTATTGTATTATTTATTATTAACCTACTTTTGCCCACCCCTGTACATTTAATAACTTGAATTCTCTTAAAAATTTGGAGAAATTTCAAGTCCTTTGCCCATTTTTTAATTGGGTTGTTTGTCTTCTTAGAGTGGAGTCATGTGAGTTCTTTATATGTTTTGGAGATTAAACCCTTGTCTGAGGTACCATTGGCAAATATGTTTTCCCATATGGTTGGGTTTTTTTTTTTTAATTTGAATACTGTTTTCTTTAGCCATGCAGAAGCTTTTTATTTTCATGAGATCCCATTTGTTTATTCTTTCCTTTATGTCCCTTGCTCTAGGGTACATATCAGTCCCCTAGAATGTACAGAAAACGTACATTTACACAATGGAATTCTATGCAGCAGAGAGAAAGAAGGAGCTCCTACCCTTTGCAACAGTGTGGATGGAGCTGGAAAGCATTATGCTAAGCGACATAATCCAGGTCGTGAAAAACAAATATCATATGATCTCACCTTTAACAGGAACCTAATCAATAAAACAAACAAACAAGCAAAATATAACCAAAGACACTGAAATAGAGAACAGGCTGACAGTGACCAGAGGGGAGAGGGGATGGAATTTCAGGGGAAAAAGGGAAGGGTTTGCAGGAACAAGTATAAAGGACATATGGACAATAACAAGGGGGTGGGTGGAAATGGGAGGGAGATGGGGAAGGCTGTGGGGGGTGGGCTGGGGTGGGGGTAAAGGCAGAAGACTGTACTTGAACAATTAAAATTTAAAAAAATTTGGAGAAATTTGGTTTCTTTGTGCGTGGTTTGTGGACCATGAAGAATTTTTTAGAAACAGATTGAAAATGTAAACTTTTCTTTTTAAAAATGTATTAATTCAGTGTGTATAATTCTGTTAAAATGATTTTTAGTAACCTGAGAACATTGCATACTCTTAAAACTATGACAGATATTATGGAATAATTCAATATTCTAGACAATAGATTTTAATTAATAGAAGTCACAGAATAAGGTCTTCTGACTTTATTACCAATTATGATGATCTCAAGAGAATGCTCTCTCAGCAGATAATAGGTCTTATCCATCATCACAACTGTTAATTACTTAATTAGTTACCAAAAGGGGAATATGCCCCTGCCACTGCACAGACAGGCTCTGTATGCTAATTAATGATTCCCAAATTCTCTTTAAGGCTAGGACAAAAAGTCCTGCCAATGCCCTGAACTACAGCTCACATATTATCCCATGAACTTGAAACACTCCTTTCATAGTGAGCGGCACTGACACAGATTCCATAATTGATTACTCGGTTACAAGGGAGATTCAACATTGCTTGGTTTTCTGGAAGATACAAAGAGTTCCTTAGTTTTCATCAAATATGCACTAGCCCTGATGCAAAACATGTCTTGTATGAAGAGCAGGGATTTGTTTCAGCATTATTATTTTTTTACTCAACCACTGCCCATGGAAATTTCTTTTTAAGTGAAATAGATATGAGGTCCACTAGAAAGGGGAAAAAAACCCATTTAATTAATTTGGTTTTAAAGATACATGATTACCACATTTAAAAAATACTCTAAAGATAAAGAAATAAATTCTTTAAGAATTACTTTTCAACTGATTTATCATCTGTCCCTAATGAAAACAAGAGGAAAGCTGGATCTGGCACTTACTTGCACTTTTCATCTCTCTGAGTTAAGTATGCCTCAGTGTTTGGATCTGAGATCAGGTTTGCTTGGTAGCCTCAAAGGGCAATTTTCCCTTTTTTCCCAAAATTTGCTTTTGATCATTTCAGACAATTCATCCTTTTGAATGAGAAAGTGGAGAAGAGAGGAATGTCGAATGGGGTTAAGTAAACAGAGAATCTGTCACATAAAGCAAGTTTAAATCCCAGTAACATCATCCACGCAGGACAAACGGAAGCATTCTTCTTTTGAAAACATTATTCTTCTAAACAGTGTGTAATGACATCCTCCCTAGAGGCCTTTTCCATGAAAGAAAAAAAAATACTTCCCCAGAAGTCATGTTCTAGATTCCAAGTATGAGGGCAAAGCACGGTTAAAAGACAGACTTGTGTTTTATTTATGTAAGAAGGTTCAAAAGTAGAACTGCAAAAAGGTGCTCAGAAAAGAGCTTCTCCATGGTCTTGTTTTCTGTTACACCCTGCCATTTCCACAAACAAAAAGGAGAAGTGACAGGGAAATATCGCCATTATGACATCAGACCTGCAAATCAGTGAATGCGTCTTAACTGTAAAATTGGAGGCAAACATGTGTTCAGGGGAGAAATATAGAAGACTGAAATACGCTGAATGTGAGGTCATTTACTCCTCAGTCCTCTGAAGTATGCCATTTTCTGGTGCTGAAGTATAAACTGTGGAATGTGTTTCCAGTACTCTGTGCTGCTTTTAACCTCCCGAAGACTTGACTGCAAATACGTAAGAAAATTTTGTTTTTAAAACCACGGCATTATGTACATATCAGAAGCTGGCTTTTGTTTTAAATATTGAAAATGTTTAAACAATAAAAGGGAAGTAGGCAGAGAAATTTCTTCTTTCAATTCAAACACTATTTTATAAGTTTAATTAATGCATGCCCAAATACACATTTCTCTTCAAAGATTTCAAAACTGCTGCATGTATTGAATATAATGGACAAAGTAGAAAGACACTATTGAAAATTACAATTATAATGTTTATTTAACAAAATAAATTTAAAGAAAATTTTCTATTAAAAAACATAAGAGTCATATCCAAATTTTAGCTTCCCCATCTTCTTTGGTATTGAAATCAACAAGGATATAAAATATTTTATTCTGAAGTTTAGTCATTGGGTCTTCAACAGTTTTCCATAGAAAGAAAATAGGAAATCAAGTTCCCTGTAATTGTCGTTATTGAATAACCAATGAATGCATAAAAGCAAAATCAGTTGTGTGCAGACTGACATCATCAAACAAATAGTCATTCATAGATACATGTATTCTATTAGAAATATATTTTAAGTTTTTGCTGATTTTTCTGCCATCATTTTTACTGTTACCTGAATAGTAATCCGAAATGCAGGTGCTATTATTTGCTTAACTAATGAACTACTCTCCCAGGAAGTTGACATCACCATACCCGACTTAACAAGATGTATTACTCAGAATTGTTTGCTTTAGCCTTCTTATAAAATAGTATCTGAAGATTGCTAAAGCATTAAATTAATATTAATAAAATCCAATTCTAAGTCTTTTTTGTTTCTTAAATATTACTTAAAACCAGACTTTTTGTTTCTTCTAAGAGTAGTATTATAGGGATTAGTCCAACCAAACACTTTAGAAACATCTTGACAACCAAGCAACTTTTATTCCTCTCACAAATTCTTTGTCTGTTCCAATTCTGATTTCTCCATGCCCTGCCTTCTTGTGTGAAGATATCTTGCCCTGAATTTGTTAAAATGAATCTGCGGGGGGGGGAAAAATCCAATAACAAACTAGGGCGATGATTTTTTTTTTTTTTTGCATAGATTTGAGAGCACAAATGGTCAAGCAATCGACAGCGTCAGTGCTAGCACTGTGACTGGGAACAAGAAGAGTACAACCACAATAAAATACAGCTGTCTATCAGAAGGACTGCATACAGACATCTTTGGCTATGCAGGCTCTGGGCCCTCTGGAAATAAGTCAGTTGCATGGCCAACATGACAAAGAAAATAGCAATGTTCAGAATCAGGAATAGTCTGGTGTACGAAGCAGACAGTGACGGAGCTTTGCTGTGAGTAGTTGTTGCCATCCGTCCGAACCGGCCTTTTATCAAGCCGTTATTTTTGTGTTTCTCATATGTTACATCTGCAAAATCTAAAAGGTCTTTCATTTCTTCATCTTCATCTATGGGCTGTTCTTTCTGTGCCAAAATCTGAGCTTTCTGTCGGATCTTTTTTTCATTGACTTCAATCTGTGCAAAAATATCAGGGATGGCGTCCACAAATTTATAGCGTTTGCCTGCCCTTCGGTTTTTCTTTGACTTGCTTTGCTGCTGCTGCTGCTGCTGCTGTGATATGGCAAAAATCCTGTCGATGGCTTCCTCAGTCTGTCTCTTGTCTGAAAACCTCAGCAGGCGCTCAGCAGTCTTCCTGAAGCTAGCTGTGTTCCGCACCCGGGACAGGATCTGCTTCTCCAGCAGTTGGAACACTGGCTTAAAATGCTGCAGGCTGTGTTCCACAATAGCAGCATAGTCCTTCACCTCAGGGACAGTGGTGCCCCTGATGGCTGAACTCCGATCAAACAGAATTTTCTGATTATCTGCAATGACCTGTGCAAAGGCAGACTGCCCTGTGGCCTCACCTGTCCAAAGGTAAACAGCATAGGCATGTTCTCTGGTGGCTATGAACACATCCAGTTGCTGAGGGTCTCCATGGATGCTGAAGCTCTGGACATCCACAGATGGCCCTATGAAGAGGTAAGCTGCCCTGGTGATGGGACTTCGGAGGTGCATGGTGACATTCACATAGTTCGTCCCATTGTAGGGATAGCCCCGAGGGTAAGTCACTGAAGCAAAAGTTGCTTTTTCACTGTAGCCAGTATCATCCATCCAGTACATTTTATAAAGACCATCTCGCTGCCTGATGAAAGCCCCATGGACCCCATCTACCACCGTCTCCTCAAAAGGGAAGTCCACATTGTGGAAGAAGCTCGTTGCTGTCTCCAAGGGGCTGTCCTCTCCCAGGTGTATTTCATCCACAAGGAGGAGAAGCTGTGGATGTAGGAGGATTAGATTCCTCTGAACATTCTTCAGATTGAGCTGGGGGTTATAAGCTCCCACACCTTCTCCCCTAATGAAAACCATTCCATTTTTTTCCATGGCTGCAACCACTCTCCCTTGACAGCTAGCTGCCAGGTCGTGCTTATATTTAGACCATTTTGATGAACAGTCTTCCGTGACCTGACCCTCCCAGGGATAAAAGCAGCTCTTTGACACAGCTGGGGAAAACATCAAGACGTTGTTGAAGAAGGTATACTTTGGCCCATACAGAGCCTCAGTAATGAAAGGCACACCATTGGGAGCAAAAGTAAATGAGTTTTGATCAGGGTGCTCATGCCCTGCATTAAAATTCCTCCATCCTTTGATCCAATCTTTGTATTTGTTTCTGTGGACAATGTCATATATTGCACGTCCCCCAAGTTTTCCTGACTTGAAGGAAAGAAAAGATCTATCGATTTCCACAGGCAGTGCACTTCCATAAGTCACAACACCCCAGTCTTCAAAATAATGCAGCGTCGGGGTACCAAAATCTGGAGGAGGGACGGATTTCAAGCTGGCATCATACCTGAAAGAATTATTTTTAAAAATTAATTGGTTTTCTGGTGGAAGTGAAAACAGCATACGAGAACTGTGATGCCGCATCGTAATGCAGCTGGAAGAAGTAATGCACAAATGCCACCCAAGCACCGGCAGAGCAAACTGTCCCTGGGACGTTCCCGATAACACCCTTGGATGATCACACTGTGCAGGGGAACTCACACCCTTGGTGAAAGGGAGAGGAAAATCCCTTTACAATATGTGATCCTTGGATTTGAGCCTGAAATGATTACTGCTGCTAATCACTCTGCGAACATTTTTCACTTAACGATGACAGAGCTGTCCAAACGGCGGGGACTCACAGATCACAGAATTAAGCCCTTCACCCAGACCACCAGTTTGGAGGGTTCCTGTTCCAGAGACCCTGTGTCAGGGTCTAGAATTTAACAAGCCTTGAGTTGCAATGAAATATTGTTCTACAATAAATGGTTTTGTTCAAGTTTGGCAGGGTACTTTTGACCCTTTAAATAGAGCTGAGCTTTATGTATTAGATAAAATTTATTGTGAATACCACATTCAAGAATAGAAATGCATAAAATTCAGGAAACCATTAATACTGGAGGATTTCTAAATGTGGTTCCCACTGCCTAGCCCAGCTCTAAAAGCTTTGTTTTAATCTGCAGATGATATCATGTAGTTCAGACAATAAATGATACCTTATTTTTATTTAGGATAAATGTCTATTATCAAAGTAGTAAAAAGCTAACATTAAACTTCCAAGTGATTAAGAACACAGGCTTTTGATTCAGAAAGACTACAAAAATAATAATAAACATGCCTGTTTACTTCCGATGATTTCAAATAATGTCCTTGACAGGTTCATATAATTTTCTGCTCAAGGGAAGAAAGACAAATGTGTATTATTAGTTCTTAGATACTTTTTTCTAAAGTGAATCCATTACCTATGGTAGAGTTAATCTTATTGGTGCCTAACTGTAGCCATTTCATCTGTTGTTCTGGAGTCTCAGTTTTAGAACATAAGAAAATGTGTCTCTGCTTGGGTCTAGTATAATAATGTTGGCTTCACTTTGTGATTTAACACATCCAGATACAAGCTGAATTTTCCATCCTTCTCTCAGTTTTTGGTCAGTTTGCATATTCCTATAAGGCAGATTTTAAACCAAGTTAGACTTAGCACTAACCTGATTCCTATAGTCAGCTCTGTAGAGAACTCTCTCGGTTGCTTATTTATGTGATGGTGAAAACACAGTTAGGTAACTGTACCCCTAAAAGGAGTCAAGAATGGTTGCACACTACCATATTTTTTCAGACTATAAGATGCACTTTTTACCGAATTTTTTGCTTCAAATTTTTTTCCCTATTTTTCACCTCTAAAACCTAGGTGCGTCTTATGGTGCAGACCCCAGATGTACCTAGGTTTTAGAGGAGGAAAATACGGGGAAAATTTTTGGAGCAAAAAAATGTGGTAAAAAAGTGCATCTTACAGTCTGAAAAATACAGTAATATATTTAGTTCACCTGTGAATATAATTTTTAAAAGTGCTGGTTAAACTATACCTCTTTTCTAGTGTTATTTTACTCTTAACTATTTAAATTTTTAAAAAATAATGAAGAAAAACAGGTAAACCACAGAAGATTATTTTGGAGTTCAATGCAAATACCAAAAGTTTGAAAAGATGTTAGGGATTAATTATTAACTAGTTTCCTGCAATTTTTATTTTAATTTATTGGATGCCAACAATATATCTGGCAGTACTTTAAAAAGGAGACACTGGCTTCTCTGTCTGGGCTTAAAAGATTAAGACAAAAAAATTACATGGTTCTTTTATTATCAAAGTGAAACTGTCAAACACTTTCAAATAGTTTTGAAAATTTAGTAACAGCTTTGCTATTAGAAGATTATAATGCTTCATTTACCAAAACAAAACAAAAGATTTTACGAGCTTTTTGGTGTGATTTTCAGAATAACCCTGTCTATAGTTTGTTGTTTTCTCTTTACACAGTTTCAAAAATGATGTAAATCAAAATATGCATATTTATGAAATAGTGTGAGCCTAGGACAGCTCTAATATTTTAAAAAACCTGCAAGCAGTAATTAGATGTAAATATAAGGAAATGTTTCTAACAGTTTCAAACACTATGACATGAATCGAACTTGCAAGTACTTAGGTATAAAGTACTTTGGATTATTGTTTTTGTTTTTTTAAGGCAAAAATCTTGCATACTGTAACCCTGGGTACAATTTCTTTTCCCAGTGAATGCAATGTGTCATACCAGAGAAATTCCGTGTGAAGAGTACACCAGCGCTGCCCTTTGGATGGTGTCCCTGGGCCTTCCACCACACGGTTCTTTCTGATTTGGTCAGCCAGCCAGTTACCACTGCCGTTACGCATGACAAATTTATCCAGGAACACTAATTGGCTTTCAGGACCATAAAACCAGTTGTAATTTGAGTCTGCAATGGCCACAGTTCTTTGAAACCCTGGGGAAAGAAGTTTGATAGAACTAAGATAAGTTTAAAACTGCATACTCCCATAAACGCCTAAACAATGTTTTTTTCTTCTTTTTTTATTGTTGCTCAATCCTGCCTGCAAATTAGAATTAATTGTGTATCTTAGATAAAAACAACAAACAAAACCATAATGCCCACCTTCCTCCCCAGACCAATTAATCAGAATCCCTCTGAAGGTCTTCCACAAACCTTGTGTTCAAGTTTTCACCTATGTGGCAACTTGTCGCTGGTGATAAAAATGCCATAACGACAGACAACATATGCAGCCCTCCTTTCTCATTTCCCCGTGTCCATGCTATGTGTGCTATCCTCTTGTTCACGGTGAGTTCCTGAACCCCAAATGAGCACTAGCTCTCCTACCAACTCAAACCACAGCCTATGCCAAGATAATAACATAAATGCTCTAGTTTGGCCTCCAAGAAAGTGGAAGTTATCAAGTTTAGGGAAGAAATGGAGTCCCTACAGGAAGATAACAATTTCCACAGAGATCCTGCCAGTATGTATTGCTGGAAGTTAAAGAAAAGAGGGAAAGATCATACTGAAATGGGTCAGAAAAAATAAAAGCAGGTAAGCCAGGCTATGCTCCAGGCATTCTTGAAAAAGAATGGGAGAAAACTGCATCAGACAGGACTAATCACTACTAGAATAGCCACTGCAGAGAAAAGAGAAATGCTGTTGAAACAGATGGACTTAACACAGAATTCCTTCTAAACGGTACTGTGACCATATTTCCACCATTTAGAGCTAATGTTTTGCTTCTAGCAGTCTAGTAAATGCTCTTCTAAATAAATCTTATTATAAAATGTGATTTTCTGAATCTTCTACTGGTTTGTGAGTTCCCTGAAAACAGATGATATGTTTTATTCCTCTTTGAACCACCTGCCCAGCACAAAGGTGTTCACACTGTCTTTTTCAGCTTAAGAAGCAGCCGCATACACAGCTCACAGCAGACCCTGCCCTGCTGTGCCTGGCTGTTAGATCTCAGCTATGTTACAGAACACTTAGACCATTAAAGGTCCCCCACTGTAGATGGCCTTTGGTTAGCAAGATAGACTACAAAACAGATTTCTCCTGCATATCTAATAATAAGCAATAAAATAAATAGAGTTCTGAATATAAGTCTAAACTAAATCTTAATATGGTTCTCTTGTTCTGCAGTATTTTTCTGAAAACTAGTCCAAAAGTGGAGATTCTAACCAATCCATGTGTAAAAACCCACAGCAGAAAGACTTAAATACTAAATTCTTCACTCTAAGTCCAGAATCACCACCTAAAAATTGCATTTCACTAGGGGGAAAAGAACCCATCCTGATGAAAAAATACCTCCAAAAGTTTTTCTAACATCTTAGTCCTGTTTAGAAATAAGGAGAGTCACAAGGCTCTCCTAGAAATAAGTTCTTAAATCATATATAACTTTTTTTAAAGCTAGTTCTCTTAGAAGACTAAGCTATATAGCAATAAATGATTAGGTTTATATATTCATTTTTTTTGGTTACATTCCTATATTTTATACTACTTATTTCAATAAAATATTTAAAGAAAATAATTAAAGCTATAACTTAAATATGTAGGTGTAATCTTTCATTTTGAATCATGTCTATATAGTTTAGAAGAAAAAATTATAAACTAAAAACCAAAATAGGATTGATTAAGGATCACACATAAAGGAAAATTAACATGCAATCATAAATATTTATATTCTTTTTAGATTCAAGAAAATCAGTTTGTATATGTACGCAAGTTTTATACATACAAAAACAAAAGTTTCTGTGGAGACTACAACTTATATTTGACCCATTACACTCCAAGCTTCACAATACCTAAATCACATATCTTTCACATTAACTCCCAAGATATTCTGTCTATATAACTCTTACACCGAACTCTACCTTGATTTGTAAAAAATCCTTTGAACTGCAATGTGGCTCAAACCCCACATTTCTCTAGCCCACTTTCATAATCTGGAAAAATGACCACAGTTAACATTGACCCACTTGTGGTTCCTCACTGTACCTGGCAGGATGGTTCTATACATAAATGCAAAGTGCTGCTTAAGCCACGGATGGCCAAAGTGGTTGATGTCAAAGTGCCTCTGAACGAGAAACAGGTATTGGAAGAGTGATCTAGTGGTGTAGCTGCCGTATGCGACCCCTTCATAGAGCGAGCCGTCGGCCACCTCTCGGAGCAAGACCAGAGACTTCTCCATGATGGTCAGAACTTGTTTGGTCCATAAGTAGGCTTCCTGAAGATACCCTGAAGGATGAAAACATGTGGAAACAATGACTAAGGCTGTAACAAAACATAAATAAAAATATGTCCAAATAAAACCCTTTCAGTCATCTGACTAGTTTATATTACAAACTGCATTTTGAAAAACTCCCATTAGTTTATCAACATTATAAATAACATCCTGCTAATCCAGGTTTGTGATGGGTATGTGATGTAAATTAAGAAGTTCTTAAATACAAGTCATTTATTACTTAAATGAAGATAAACCTTTAAAACGAGTATTAGTCATTTCCCAATCTTTAATAAACTGAAACTAAAATCACAAATTGCATACAACTTTATGTTTGCAGGAAAAGATCTGTATATTGAGACTTTAAATTCAATTTTTTTAAGAATATTTTTTGAGGTTTATCACTACAAACCTTCACCATTATTTTATAGGATTTGTAATAAGCTGCAAACGCTATAAAGGCTAATCAAGCAGTCTTCAATTTGTTTCATCATTAGAAAATTTCTCATGTTTTTCTGTGCTTTTGGATTCCTTTGGATTTGAAAAGGCAGCACAATGGAGTGAAGAAACAATTGGAGTGGAAAAATTAAGGGCAAAAAAAGGAAAAAAAGTCAGCTGGGAGTCCAGAATCTGTCCAAAATGAGTGACATGATTTTGCTCAAGCATTTCTTCAACCTGCCACCTTCATGCATCTCCCCTACTGAAAATTAAAGGTCTAAAAACTTCTTAAAAATCCTTACAACTCAGAAATGCCAGATTTCTATAATTCTTGTGAAACTAGCATTTAAGTAACAATAACAACTCCTCATATTTTTATAACATTTGTGATTTACACAGCACTGAACATAATCTTACTTAATCCTTTTAACAACTCAGTTACGCATTATTACTTCCCAATTACAGAAAGGCTGACTTTTTCAAGACCTCTGATACATGACTAAAAATGAACAGAACTTTGACTTGAACCCAGGTCTTGAGATTTAAGGTTTGTTTTGTTTCCTTGTATTTAAAACATGCAATCCCTGAGGATAAAATTAAGCTCACTGACTCCTAACATGGGTGGAATCTTATTGATTCATGCCCAGAGATGTGTGTGTGACCATCAGTGCTGAACACTCCACGTGGTCCACCAGGTCTGCTGGGTGCGGGGCTGCCAGAGGCCCAGTACCACAGTTCCTGGACTAAATCCAAGGTCGCAGGCTGAGTCCTTCTCCCATTTCATGAGGCAACACCCTTCTCAGGCTCATCTGGGAAGAGGTGACTGATAATTGCCCCTGGATCTGTCTGCCATCCAGCTCCACACCTGACATGCCAGTCTTCTGGATACACTTTCCAATTTCCATTTCCTGATCTTTCAGGTTCAAAATTCCAATCATTCTCATCTTTTTGCTCTCTCTTTCCTCCATCTGCAACCAGACACCATTGCAACTGATGCCTAAAATCAGGTCTGTTACTCGCTGCTCCCTGGATATCACCTTACCTGATATTCCCTATTTTTTCCTGACAACAACCCTGTTCCGGAGATACAAGGCAGTGTCCACCAACACACTTCATAAAATTCAAATCTGTCACATGACGTACCTGTGACATCATTACTGATGCTATTTTTCCACCATCCACATACATATCTTTTCTAGAATGTTCTTCATATTTTCACTTACTATATCCTATCCATCCTTCAAAGTTCCATGAACCTTCTCAAACTTACCTAAAGAATGTTGTCCTTTTGAATTCAAATTTAATATACTCAACTGATATGTAACCATAACTTCATGATACTTCTTATTTCATTCCCTGGTGCTATTATAACTATTGGGTAATCATTTGAACATTTCATATATCTCTTCTTTCTAAATGATTTATAAACTGCTTACATGGGGTCCTATGGTCTCTGTGCACCAATCCTTAGACAGAGTAAGCAGAACAGACAGAAAATTCTAATTCTGCCACTTTTGAGATGTCATGTGAGTACAGTTGGAACTCTAGGTGTGCCCTAAGCTACTTCAGGCAGTACCTGTTGTACAGGCCTGGTCTGAAGAACAAGGAATGTGGAAACAGCCAGGCCAAAGTAGTTCCTACAGTTGGAGTGAGTATGCAACAAATTGAGTGCTATGAGCCTAAATATTAACTGAGATGTGCAGAACCAGACCTTTCATCCCTTTTTCTACCCAGTCTTCTTATAAATGTGTGCACTGCTTAGGTAGGGGCTCTGGAAGAGCATCCCAGAGCAACCTATAACTTCAACCAGAAAATGAATGCATATGACAACACTTGCCAGGGAAGTACAAATTTTGCTTCAGTCTGAACCAGTCACAGACCTTGAGATTAAATTTTGTTTTTGTGAGAATAGGGGACAAAGGAAGTTAGGGTGAAAATTCACCTTCAGGATACAAAATATATATCCAGAAGTCAGTTGCATTTTTATATACCAATGATGAACTATCAGAATGGAAACTAAGAAAACAACCCCATTCACATTTGCTTTAAAAAAAGAACCCTAGGAATAAATTTAACCAAGGATGTAAAAGACCTGTACTCAGAAAATTATAAGACACTGGAAAATGAAATTGAAGAAGATACAAATAAGCATATATTATGTTTGTGGGTAGGAAGAATTAACATCACTAAAATGTCCATTCTCCAGGACCTGAAGATTATTAAAGTGAAATAAGCCAGTCAGTAAACGACAAATACCACATGATTTCACTTACATGTGGAAACTAATGAACAAAATAAACTGACTAACAAAATAGAAACAGAGGCACAGATACATCACACTGACAGCTGTCGGAGGGGAGGAGGAGGGGCACCTGGATGAAAGAAGATGAAGGGATCAGCCAAAGAACATGTATGTATCACCCACAGATGCAGGCAACCATGTGATGACGGCCTGAGGAGATGGGGCTGAGTGGAGGCGGGCAAAGGGGGGAAAAGTGAAGACATCTGTAATAGTGTAAACAATGACAATTTTTAAAAAATTAAAAATAAAAATAAAAAAATAAAATGTTTATATTACCCAAAGCAATCTATAGATTCAACACAGATCCTACCAATGGCTTATTTCACAGAACTTAAACAAATATTCCAAACATTTATATGGAACCACAAAAGACCCTGAATAGACACAACAATCTTGAGAAAGAAGAACAAAGTTAGAGGAATCACACTACCTGATATTAAACTATACTATAAGGCCAAAGTATGATAATCAAATAGCATGGTACTGGCATAAAAACAGACATACAAATTAATAAAACAGAATTAGGAGCCCGGAAAGAAACCCACACTTTTATAGCCAACTGACATTTGACAAAGAAGGCAAAAACTTATTATGGGGTAAAGATAATTTATTCAATAAATGGTGTTGAGAAAACTGGACTGAAAACTAGACCACCTTCTTCCACCATACATGAGAATAAACTCAAAATGGATTAAAGACTTAAATGTTAGACTTGAAACCATAACAATCCTAGAAGAAAACACAGGCAGTAAACTCTTGGACATTTCTTATAGCAATATTTGTCTGATATATCTCCCCAGGCTAGCGAAACAAAAGAAAAAAAATAATGGGACTATATCCAACTAAAAGTTTTTGCACAGCAAAGAAACCATCAACAAAATAAAAAGACAACCCACTGAATGGTAGAAGATATTTGCCAATAATACAGCTGATAAGGGGTTAATATCCAATGCTTACAAAGAACATATAAACCTTAACACCAGTAAAATAAACAATCCAATTAAAAAATGAGCATAGGACCTGAATGAACACATCTCCAAAGAGAACATATAGATGGCCAAGAGACATATGAAAAGATGCTCAACATCACTAATGATCAGAGAAATGCAAATTAAAACCACAATGAGATATCATCTCATGCATGTCAGAATAAATCAACAAACGAGTGTTTGCAAGGATGTGAAGAAAAGGGAAGCTTCATGCATTGTTGGTGGGAATGCAGATTGGTGCAGCCACTGTGGAAAACAGTATGGAGTTAACTCTAAAAACAGAACGGTCTTTTGACCCAGCAATTCCACTTCTGGGAATATAGCCAAAGAAAACCAAAATAAAACACTAATTTGAAAGAATATATGTACCCCTATGTTCACTAAAGCATTATTTACAATTGCCAAGATTTGGAAGCAGCTCACATGTCTATCAGTAGATGAGTGGATAAAAAAAGCTGTGGTACATTTACACAGTGAAATACTACTGGGCTGTAAAAAAGAATGAAATCTTATCCTCTGTGATAGCATCAATGGACCTGGAGAGTATTATGCTAAGTGAAATCAGCCAGTCAGAGGAAGACAAGTACCATATAATTTCACTCATGTGGTATCTAATGAACAAAAAACCTAACAAACAAAATAGAAACTGTCTCATTGAGAACAGACTGACAACTATCAGGGGCTGGGGGTGATAAAGAGGTGGAGGGATTAACCCCTACAAAAAAACTCATAGACACAGACAATGATGTGATTAGCAGAAGGAAATGGAGGTGGGGGAGGTAGAGGATGGTAAAGGTGAGATAAATGGTAATGGAAGGAGACTTGGCTTAGGGTGGTGAACACACAATACAATATATATCATGCATTATAGAACTGTACACATGAAACCTTTGTAATTTTACTAACCAATGTCACCCCAATAAACTAAATAAAAAAAGATTCACTCTCTTAATTAAGCAGCTTTCCTTATTACTATAAATTAAATTTCTATCCCCAGGGTGGCAACCAAATATAGTGAAAAGAGAATGAATTTTGAGTCTGACCAGAACTGAGTCCAAATCCCAAGTACCTTGTATGGTTGATGTGAGAATTAGATGAAATACAAGCAAGAATCAGCACCTGTCATATGCTCAACTGGTGTTACTTTTCCTCTAAGATCTAATCAAACATGATGATTGGCTAATGTGACAAGAGAGAGAGCTAGACTTGAGGAAAGTCTCATGTTGGATAATCTACAAAATGCTTATTTATTCTTATGAGGAATATAATTAGTTAAATTCTCTTAGATTTGCCAGCTCCAAATGTATATTTAATATCCTCAAAATTCACTGTGATCCTAGAGCTGCTTTTCTTAAATACAATCTTATTTAGTAATTTATAGATTTCCACAGAACTTGCAATTAAGTCAGAATTATAAGATCAGAGCAATTATGTTATACATAAGGAAACATAGCTTTACAATCCACAAAAGTTACTTCCAAATTTGGCCTAAACGATCTACATTGGTTGTGTTAAGTCTTCAGAGAACAAAAGAGTACTGAGATAGTGATGCACACCTGTGCAAGGAACATTCATTTCAAATAGTAAACCACCTGTTTAGATTTTAAAAACTCCATTTATCCAGACTGGCTGTCTTCACTGTCAAAATTCTTTGGAAAAATCAATATTTACCAATAATCCTGTGCTATAACAATATGGCTTGGGACAACTGAAAAGCCGTAATTAAATAACTTTCATGCTAATGTAACTAGCAGAAATGAGGAAAGAGATGTGTCTTAATTCTCTCAGACATGCCCTACATATTACTTCATCTCATAGGCTTCATTAGGATCAAGTATGAACATGTACTAAGAATAGTCATAAAAATGCTTTGCTCACGACGTGGCAACCACCACTCATGTCAGCCCGGACAGCCCTCACGTACCTTGGTTCATTAGAACTAGGCTTCCTGTGAGCAAAGCCATGCAGTTGGTGGGCTGATGATTGTGCAGGTATTGAAATCCCCATCCTCTCCTGTACGAGGTTTCATACATATATCCTGAGGCATTGGCAATCACTTCAAGAAACCTCTCCTGCTGGGTCTTGCTCAGGTAGTTGTACAAGAAGTCATAGGCAGTGGCAAACCCAACCAGGGAGTGAGCGAGTGGGACTTCATCCCAGGGAGCATCTTTCACCAACCTGTAAAGAAACATAAGCCAGGCAAATGAGTGCAACAAGGCTCCCAGCTGTCATCACACTATTTAAGTGCCTATTGTTTGTAACTCAAGGGTACAACTGAAGATATGATCCAACAGGTTTAACGACACAGAATCGGCTTCCCTCCACATCAGACACAAGCGTAAAGTTTATGTAATGTGAAAATTACAGAGTTAACATTTCTCTTTCTCAGGCTTCTGGCAACATCGGGATGTTGAGAATTTTTACTGTTGACTTTTCCTCTTGCTGAGAGGTAGCAGAATATATCCAAAGAGAGCTGAAGCCCATACCATGGAGGAGCAAGGCAAAATTCTCTGGCATATCCATTGAACTAGTGCTCACCCTCCCCTTTTTACCAGCCTAAGGGGTTCTGTTCCTATGGATGCCTTGCTGAAACTGTCAGATATGAATATCCCGCCCGTCTAATTTCCCACAGGCTGGTTCAGGCGAAGGTGCCGTGCTCTGTGTAGTTTATGGCCTGTCAATCTGGACAGACCCTCTTGGTCAACACCATGATGGGGAGGGAGAGTGGCTAAAAAGCTGATGTAAAGGAGTGAAATGAATTGATTCGAACTATTTCTACATCACATTCTTTTCAGAAAATAAACTGCACTGCCTTTAAGGGCTTTTTCAAGTATTTTCTAGAGAATTTTAAAAGCTGATCTGCGAAGCATTAAAAGTGTCATTTTTCCAAGTCCCCTAAAGCAAGAGACATAAAGGAAAGAATAAACAAATGGGACCTCATCAAAATAAAAAGCTTCTGCACAGCTAAAGAAAACAGTATCAAAATATAGAGAGAATCAACTGTATGGGAAAACATATTTGCCAATGATACCTCAGTCAAGGGCTTAATATCCAAAATATATAAAGAACTTAAACGACTCCACTCTAAGAAGACAAGCAACCCAATTAAAAAATGGGCAAAGGACTTGAACAGACACTTTTCCAAGGAGGACATACAGAAGATCCAAAATCACATGAAATGATGTTCAATATCACTAGCTATCAGAGAGATGCAGATTAAAGCCACAATGAGGTACCACTTCACACCAGTCAGAATGGCCATCATAAGCAAAACAACAAATAACAAGTGTTGGAGAGGGTGTGGAGAAAAGGGGACCTTAGTGCACTGTTGGTGGGACTGCAGACTGGTACAACCACTGTGGAAAACAGTATGGAACTTCCTCAGAAAACTAAAAATGGATCTGCCTTTTGATCCAGCAATTCTGCTGCTAGGACTATATCCTAAGAATCCTAAAACACTAATCCAAAAGAACCTTTGCACCCCAATGTTCATAGCAGCACAATTTACAATAGCTAAGTGCTGGAAGCAACCTATATGCCCATCAGTAAATGAATGGATCAAAAAACTATGGTACATTTACACAATGGAATTCTACGCAGCAGAAAGAAAGAAGGAGTTCCTACCCTTTGCAACATCATGGATGCAACTGGAAAGCATTATGTTAAGCGAAATAAGCCAGGCAGTGAAAGATAAATACCATATGATCTCACCTTTAACAGGAACCTAAACAACAAAACAGTGAAACAAGCAAAATATAGTCAAAGACACTGTAATAGAGGACAGGCAGAAAGTGACCAGAGGAGAGAGAAGAGGGAGTTTCGGGGGAAAAGGGGAAGGGTTTACAGGAACAAAGTTGAAGGACACATGGATAAAAACTAGGGGGAGGGTG